>ML675625.1:6704780-6821690 GCA_007922155.1 Mesoclemmys tuberculata
GGCCGAGCCGGAGCGTCCCCCGGGCGGGGATGCAGAGCCTGGGTCCGTGCCCGCAGCGCCCCGCGCTGCACCCGCCGCCTGGGGCGGGCCGGGGCAGCGCCGAGCTCCGCGGGCGGGCGTGACCCGCGCGGCCCCGCACCTGTGGGGCGCGAGCCGCAGCGGGTTCGGGGCGTTCAGCGGCCGGAGCGGGCCCCGCGGCCCCACCTACCTCGGGTTTGCTTCTCGCTGCCCGGCGGGTTCCAGGCCCGCAGTCCGGCCCGGGGACCGAACGCGCTGTGCTTCCCGGGGAAGCGAAGAGCCTTTCGGACGGAGGCAGTGGGAAGGTGACATCACGCAAGGAGGGAATGGGAAGTCTCCCGGGGCCGGGGCCCCAATCACCACGCTCCGGTGGCACCGGGATGGTCAGGGCAGACAATCCAGAGGCTTAGGTATGTCCGTGGGGGGGGGGAAATGGGCAAATGCTCTTTGGGACCGGGACTGGCTTTTGCTGTGTTCGTCCAGTGCCTCACACGGAGGGGTCCTGATCCCACTGGGCTCCTAGACACTGGCCCAAGGCTAATAATATCAAAGGAAGCCAAAGGGAGAAAGTGCTGCAAGGTGCTCGTCCTAGACAATTTGCAAATAGGAAAAAAGGCAAACCCATTGAATAAATAGTACACCACACATTCAGCCAGCCTTGTCCACCGCACACTGCCAAGAGAGGGCACATGATAACCTGCGCCACACACAGGGTACCTTTCATTTAGGATTTGGTTCTTTTTTTCTGTCAATAATCCTTACAGAGCCTGGGTTTACTTCTGCTTGTCTATCACGGGCTGACTTTCAGGACCTATTGTTCTTTTATTGTAATCAGTTCTATCTAGATCACATCGGATTCCAGGCCGAGCATGTTAAGTTACTGGAATTCCTTATATGGCTCTCAAGGCTTTGTTTTATTATCTAGCATTGTGCCTGTCAGAAGTTACTGTATTGATCCTTGCAAGATTTTTAAAAAACAATTGCATCTATGTAATCAACATCAGGTAAGAGGAGCTACAAGAAGGAAGAGTATCTCCACCCAGGGATAGCCCATGCAGCATTAAAGTGTAGCTGCTTTTCCCAGTGTAACTTCAGGGGAAAGGCAAAGCTGGGAGGCAGCAGCTATTTTATTGCTGGTGAACTCAGAGGAGAAGAGCTTTGTGATAGATCAAGGAAGGTAGAGGATCAGACAAAGATTTGACCCAATTGCATGTGGTTTTAAATGTGCATACATTTATATACAAATCAGGTGTTGGCCTCAGGCTCCTGGCAAGTTGCCAGTGTGGCACTAGGTGTCACCAAAGCGGTGGGGCCTCATCTACACCCTATTATTAATAATAGCTGTTGGGAGCAGACCCAGCCATTAAGAACATAGCCACGTTACTGGAATAAGCTGTACTAGTGTAAACCGTGCTGTGGTCTCATGCAGTGTGCCTATGATATGGGGTTTGTACTGGTGTGACTTGCCTTATGTGGACAGGGCCTAAATCTGTTCCACACAGGACTATACGGCTTGCTCCACTGGGTTACACATGTGCAAACCCAGAGGAAATCTGCCATTTAGCCTAACACAGAGAACAAGAATAGCTCCAGCCCCTGACTTGACATTCATGGAGCCACCAGCACACACTTAAATGAAACAGGCTTATTTTATATTGTAAAAAATGCCTCCCTTTATTAGTCACACTGAGACTTTTTCTTTACAAACCACATGCCAGCAGGCAATACCAGGGAACAAAACTAAGCTGCATGGTCTAGTGGTTAGCGCCTAGCACGAGGAGCCAAGAGGATACAAGGGTCTAGTCCCCTACTGAGCTGTTGACTCACTGTACAAACTTGGGCAAGTCTTTGCCTCTTTGTGCCTCAGTCAAACCCAGCTGGGAAGTTGGGTAAACAGCAAAAACTTTGTGGAAAATTCAGACACTGCATCAGAGCCAAGCTTGAGAGTGCTTTCATCTACAAATACATTTCAACTTACTGCTCAAATTCCCCTTGCAGTCCCCACTGGATATGTTCTTCACTTCCAGCCCCAAACACTCTTGTATAGTGTTTCTGTGCACAGTTAAATAGCTGCTGTGTTTCACCTCAGAGATGACTGCACTTCACTGGTGAGTGAAGTGAATTGTATGTCACACTTCACTAAGTTTGTAAAGTACTCCTGCATGAAAGAAACTACAGCTTATTATTGCTATAAGTATACGATACTGCAGCTGCACTCACACTGTATTCTCAGGAGCTATTATCATCCTTACAGTAGAATTTTTATCTATCAGGCTGTCCAATGGAAAAAAAATTTTTTTTACTGAATTGATCTGGATATGTCGTGCACCAAATGAATGCTCAGGACCTATACATGTTAGAAATGGCTTTGAGTATTCAAATCAGTCAGTGGGTAACCCAACTAGTATAACCACAAAGGCAGATTCTTTACTGGCTGCTTTGTGATACACACAGGAGCATGAATTTCTTTATCAGAGCCATAGATGGCAGTGCTTGGTTTCAGCAGATGAAATTTTTTCAATGATTCCTTCATTCCATTTCTTTCTTGCAAAGGAAACAGACCACACTGGGTTTTCTTGTAATTACTATGGAGCTGAGGAGAAAAGGTCCTGACCAGGTCCAAAGCAGCGGAAATGTACAACTGTGCAGGCGTGCACACACAGCTCTGTAACAATCTGCCCACTGAATTGTGGGAAAAGAATTTGACTTGTAAAATAATCACCACTGGCACGTGATTTATTGATTACACCCCTCTGCTCGTTACTCAGCAATAATTAAATGAACTTTCATGCATGCTTATCAAAATACCATTGGAGTAGTGGAAGCAGTGGAGACTGCTAGCTGTAGAGAGGATCCATGTCAGGTATCATACAGGTGGGTAGAAAATAAGTATTTTAGTCTAAAAAAAATTAAAAAGCAATGAAAATGTTGGAAAATGTTTATTTCCAAAAGAAGTCCATTTTCAGCAGAACATATTTTGTACCAAAACCATTGGCCAGTTGCAACATATCCTGTAGGAGCAGCCCTCTGTTTGCAATTGCTCTTGCTTGGCACCCGAGCTGCAGCCTTTATCACAAGCTGCTGGGAAATGTAATTAAACTTAACAGAAGCTGCAGTTCGAATGGAAAATCTTTGCTAGGGGTGCACATTGAAGTTCCGCGGCAGCGGTCTTCAGGCTCAATGTTTCACACTGCTGCTCAGCAGCTCAGCAGAAGAACCCCGTTAAACCCTCTCTGGGGAATCAGGTTTTTGTGGTGCAACCAGAATGAAGAGAGTTGCTGGCCAAATTCTCACCATCGAGCAAAACTAGCTTAAATAATGGCTGAGGAAAAGACAAATACCACTCAGAACAAACAAGGAGGGCAACGAAGCCAGGATGGCCCCCTCCCCGAATCTGCATTGTTGGAGCTCCTCTTCATGTTCTTTACATTCCAAGAGGTCCTTCCTTTGCTATTTGGTTATGTCGCAGCACATTTTCCGACTCCAAGGGGTAGAAAGCAAGGAAGGCCAGCTACTGCTTCCACCAGTACCCCTGGGTGCATTTCTCCACTTGGAAACCTCGCTAGTCCCAGGAGGCACATGCTGCAGAAAGTGGCTTCTCCCTGGCTCTGCCCCCTTACTGAAGCCATGGGGCCCCAGTGAGCCATGTGCAGCAGGATTTAGCTCTAGAGGCGGCTTGCCATGAAGCAGCTTTTCTGCCCCATTTTCCTTTCCTGTTTTGTGCCCAGGGAGGTAAGCATTTGGACTTCTAGTGACACTGTTGCATGGGATCACTGGTACCAGCATGGGATCCTTGCATTAGCAAAGACAAATCTGCATGTGAGTGTTTAAAACAGCCCAGGACTCCAGGGGAATTACTCCTATTTACACCAGCATGAAAAGGGAGTTGGGTTGGAGGGTTCTGTGAATATCCTTGTTTTCCTCCTGCTAGTGTGACTGTAATTATTTCCCTTTTCTCATTAAGCACGTGCAGCCCCTATGGATGAATTGAGGGTTAGCAGACATCAGAGATAACTGCTTCTCTTCATAGCTGCACTGACTTTCACTCAGTTCCTTCTGTCTTTTTATCATTGCTAATGTCCCCCTTAAAAACAATAATCCCTAGTGCTTACCATCTAGTAAGATGGTACAAACATCTGCTAACTGGTTCTCTTCCTACCACCTGTGTTAGGGAGGTGCTGCCCAGATGTGTAATTCTTGTGACGAACCATTCTTCAACTGAACCTGAAAAACCTCAAGGATGGGGCAGAAGTCAAACTGTGCTTTCATTCTGCTTGTTTCCAGTGCGAACCCACGTGCAGACGGCAGGACAAGAGCCCCAGCTGCTGTAAATCAACATTATTCCATTGACATGACTTCTCATCTCCACCAGCTGAGAATCCAGCCCTCCTATTTCTAACGTCATCTGTGGCAATGCAGGTGGGAACAATGTGCTCTGGGACACACTGCAACTGCCTTACTAAATTAAAGTGTGGGGGGGTGAGAGGTGCTCAGAACCCAGCTGGATCTGGGCCTTGGGCAGGTAGCCGCCTTTCCACCTATCTGACCAGAAGTTCCTATGCTGCAGTACCTCTCCGCAGTGGCTGAGCAGTGAGCCCCTAATTGATGTTAATGCAATTATCTTCGCAGCACACCGGGGCGGGACCGAGTATCACTGCTCCCATTTTGCAGGTGAGACAGCATTTAACAGTGCTGGCTGGGGGGGGGAGACTCACAGCTACTCCATTCTAGCCTCTCCCAGCAGGAGGTGCTGTAGGGAATGGTGTAATATTGCTGGCTGGGAGGCCGCTCACAGTTTATAGAAACCAACCAGAAAATCCAAGTGTGCCCGAATCCAGCCGTCCCCAGCCAGCGAACCACGGTTCTCAGAAAGCTGCCCATTCCCTCTCCTTGCTGTATCTCAGCCCACACAGCGGCCGATAAAACCCGGCTTTTGAGATTTCACGTCTGTATGTTTGCGGCAGGCGGTTATTTTGGAAGCCTAGCCTGAGCTGCTGCTAGCGTCGATGCTTTGCGATAACAACCTTGCTTGTTTATGCTGGGCATGAAAAGCCCTTTTGTGTGGCGTGGTGAGTCTGCAGCCAGCTGGGAGCTGCAAGGCACTCTCTGCATGGCTCAGATCCCCATCACCCTTGGCACAGGGTACGCTCCTTCCCTGGCAAATGGGTGCTAGGCTCAGAAGCCAGGCGACGGAGAGCTGGGAAAGATCTTTCCAGAGACGCTCAGCTCCAGAGAAGGAGAAACTTGGACTCTGACTCCGTGCCTGCTATTAAAGGGACATTGTCAGGTAAAAAATCATAGTGGCCAGATGCCACTCTCTTCCGTGACAGTACATCAGGAGAAACTCTGCAAACCTCAGTGTGACAGACCAGAGACATGGGCTATGTTTCTGAAAACCAACCATCCATGTCAGTGTTTCTGACACCATCTTAGACAATAATAACTGCAGGAAAAATTCAAAAGAGAATCTTTCTTCAAACCACCCCCACCCTCTCCCACCTACATTCTTCCTTGCCCCATTTCACTCCCTTTGGAGAATGCAAACAGACTGGTCAGTGCTAGTTTCTAGGCAGTTTCACCTTCCTGATGTCACCGTCTGGTTTACAATCAGGTAGGGAATTCTTTACATCTAAACAAAACAGCTTCCATGGGCATTTCAACCCCCCCATAATAAACACATGAATATTGCTCATAGACTTTGCACAACCTTGTTGCACAAAAGCTAAATTTGGCTGCCAAAAGCAATTAGATGGTAACTCTCTGGGCATTTGAAATCTGATTCAAAGCCTGTCGGAGTCAATGGGAATTTGATTTCAAAGAGCTTTGGATCAGGCCATTCCCTTTCCCCAAGTATCTTGAGTACCCACTGTCTCTTTTGGGACGTTGCTTTCCTCACACACACTTCATTCCCCTCTCTTTCTCCACTCCCAGTGCTCCCCATTCTAGACTCGAATGCTCCCAGCCCTCCCTCCCACCCTGCAGTGATCTCACATCACGAAGGGTAAGTCTACATGGAAAGCAGAAATCAGCAGCGGTGATTCTCAGAGCCCAAGTCTACAGACTTATGCTTGTGCTAGGGCAGTAAAAATAGCTGTGTAGACGGTCGGGTTTGAGCTGGCGCATGAGCACTGGAGCTCACCCCCTCCATAAGCTTCAGAGCTTGAGCCTCAGTGTCTATACAGCTATTTTTAGCTCCCTGCTGCAGGTTTCTGTTGGCCATATGTACCCTGAGTAATTTACATCACCAATGGAGAATTAGGTATGCAGCAGCTTTGTTTTGGTTTTAAAGTTAACCTTTAGAAAAGAATGAATGATCCACATCAGTGTACTTACACGTGGAGCCACATCCACATCTTCACAGAGACTGGAGAGCGGGGCAGGGAAAAGGGGATCATCTGCCTTTAAGACTCGGGAACTCCTTCAGGACTCCTGAAGCCCAGAGAAAAGAGGAAGATTAAATAACAACATTTAACGCTTTCCCTCTCCAAAGCCCTTATCAGCACTGCAGTCTCACCACACCCCTGTGAGGTAGGGAGGGATTAATATCCCCGGTTTGCAGATTGGAGAAACTGAGGCACAGGGAGGCAAGGTAAATTGCCCAAGGCCATGCACCGAGTCAGCAGTGGGATCAGAACTGACCAAGAAAACCAGCCGGACTAATCCTGTTTCCAGCAGATCCCTATGAGAGATCGTTCCCATGTTGGGAACATGGAAGTTGCTTTCGGATACCTCTCAGGGAGGTAAGAGCCTCTGACTGGTGACTAGTTGGGGAAGGATCAACATCTACGGGGAATTATAACAAAGCAACTGGCCAGAGGAAACACCTTGGTTTATTTCCTGCTCCGCTGATTCAAAAGGCAGCACAAAGGGGGAACATCAGTGACAGACCCCAAGCACAGATGATATACCAGTGGCCACATGCTGCACAGATTCTGCCCAGCTGCTGTGTGGAAAGGAGAGAGATGGCTTGGCTTGCTCATCTTGCTCCTAAAATGGAGTGAGTGGACCTCACCCTGGGGCTGGAAACCCTTGGCAGCTTCATCCTTCCCTAAGCCCTAGGCTGTAATGGTGAGTCTGTAAGGGCGTCAGGGGCAAGGGCGGGAGCTGCGCATCAAGGTAGCAGTGGCTCTGTCCCCCTTTGCCATAGAAGAAGCTGCTTCCTGCGAATCATTGGGCAAGGCCCCTGGCACGGTTCTAACACCCTCCGATTAAAGGTAAGGAGCTGACAGCTTAATTAAACACCAGTCTGATAATGCCGTGCACTGAATTAAATCACAGTCTGGCACCACCCCTGTCCCACAGAGAGTGACAGCCAATATCCACCCAGCATTGATCTCCCTGGCACCAGAGGAGAGAGAAAGCAGGAGAGATTAGGTGTGATGCATAAATCAGGAGCAGAAAAATAAGCCAGATTGCCGTCAAGCACAATGCAGCTAAAATCAGCCAACCCCATGGCACACCTAGACCCAAGCCCCAGTCCCCACCACAATGAATCCCTCATTGAAATGGCTGCCCTGCTCCTCTACTGTCTCCAGTTATGAGGGACGTTCTTTAGTTTAGATCTACATTTAATTCTGTTCTAAACAGCTTTGGTTGGGGACATGGGAGAGGTGGGTGTTCAATTAATTACTGTATTACAGCAGAACTGGTGACTCATGGGACTGCAGCGCTAAAAAATGCTATTTCTGCTCGAGAAATTGACCTTGTGTTATTTTGTGCTACCTGGGCTATCAGTTATCAGTGCAAACATTTTGAGACCCCAAGAACTTTTGTATCCAGAATTATGGGGGTGAAGGGGACAGTGAAAAAAGGGCTTAGAATTCAGCACTGCCAACACTTCTGAATAGCATGTTTATTGGTTATTGTCTTTAAAGCCACAGCTTCTTCAGTCAGGTGGTTACATGAGATCCTCAGCTTTCATTTTATAAAAGAGTATGTGTCTGGCCCCTGCAGCTGCAGAGAAAAGCTGGAAAATGTGAACCCAAGAGACTAAAAAATGTAGAGGCAAATAAAATGAACCCATCGATTCATAGACGTCAAAACCAGATGGGGTCATTGTGATCATCTGTTAGTCTAACCTCCTGCTTAACCATGTGACTCCTGCATCAAGCCCATAAGTCCCTTTGTGCAAGAGCAGCTCTTTCAGAAAGACATTCAGCCGTGGTGTAAAGGCTTCAGTTGATGGAGAATCCACACGTCTCTAGGTAAAGTTAATTACCCTCACTACAAAACAACTGCATCTTATTTCTAGTCTCAATTTACTAGCTTCAGCTTCCAGTCACGGGATATGGTTTACCTCTGTCTGCTATCCTAAAGAGTCCTTTATTATTATCAAAATCCTTTCCCCAGGCAGGTATTTATAGACTGAGATCAAGTCACCTCTGAACCGTCTCTTGGATAAACTAAATAGATGGAGCTTCTTTTGTCTTTATAAGGCATTTTCCAAACCTCAGATTGTTCCTGCGGTTCTTTTCGGAACCCCTTGCAATTCAACATGTACAATCTCATGATTCTTAAGCCACTCTCCTGACTTTTAAGGGCTTGATTGAGGGTTTTGAAGCCTTGGGGCTGGCCGTCCTGAAAAGGGAGCCCTGTTTCCAAGTGTCTCTGTGATTCTCCATGTCTCCTTCTCCGTCTTTATCCCGGACTTGGGCCTTGGTGAATCCCCTTTTTCCCCTTCTACGGAGGAGTCTTCCCTCCCCGATGAAGCCCTTGCAGGAATTGTGGATTGTAACGAATGGTGGCGTTTCTCCGTTTTCCACAGAACAAGCCTCCTTTTCTGCTGATCAAGGCAGGACTAAAATCGAGGCAGACACATCAGCCCAGACAGTGAAAGAACCAACCTAGAGCAGGGCCCCCTTCCAGGCAATGTTCTGAGCTGTTGGACAATGGGCTACTGTACAAAGCACAGAGGGAGAGAGCGTCGAGCTCTCCAAGGTGAGCAGCGGTGTGATCTGGGTTCACCGCCGGTAGCTGGATGGGCAATTGAACCACACCAGCCGCATTTCAGCAGAGCATCGTGTTTCTCTCTTTATTCAGTCCCCAAAGGGGAACCCAAAGAATCATCCTCTCTTATAGGCCGTCACTAAGCTGATTACTCCCCTCCGACTCAGCAGGTCAGAGGATGAGTGGGATAGGCAGATTAGATAGATAGGATTAGATCAGAGAGCGCCAGGATTTTTCTTTCCGAGGGGTAGGGGGAGGATTTATTTCGGGCTAATCCACCCCTGCATCGGCTGCTCCAGCAGTGTCTCTAAAACGCAGCGGCCTTAGTCAGCGTCACACTGCTGGATCCACAGCCCAGGGGGCACAAGCAAGGTGGCCACTTGGAGGTCCACAGCCACGACGGGGGATGATGCGGGGCAGACGTGGGCGGCAAGTGGAGAAGGGGGGCGGGGAGTAAAAGGGAAATGTCAGGAAGGGGACGCCACTTGCATCTGTAAAGAGGAAACAGGAAAAGTGCCAAAAGTGCTGACAGAAGCAGAGCAGCTGCCTGCCAGTTTCCCCCGACACCGAGCATGTGTAGGGCGCAGAGGCCCTTCCGGCCATCTCGCCCTGCCTTGATCCCAGGGGCAGGCCTGCCTTGCTTCCAGTGCAGGATCCCCATGTGCCACCTGCTCTCTCCCTCAGCCCCAACTCCGGTCAGCTCTGTGCAGAGTCCTTGGGCCGAGGCGGAGCGGAGCCCCAGGGAAAGGGGAGTTCCCTGCTGGTAACAGAGCCGTGCCCGCATCCGTCGGCCTGCCTGGGCAGGGACGCGCACGCGGACGAGAGGGCGTGCCATGCTGCTGGCAGGTCTGGGGGCAGGAAGGAGGGAGGGGGCAGGATTAGGAGAAGAAACAAACACAAGGGAGGGACCCCAGCTGGGGGAGCCACTGGAGAGTGTCCCGCCAGCGACCCAGTGACTCGCCCTCAGGCCCCTGCTGAGAACTTGGCTGCTCTGCCCCAAGCATGAACTAAACCGGTCCTTGTCCACAGGCGTACTGAGACATGGGACCAGACCTATGCATCCTGGGACATGGGTGTCCCTCCTCCAGGGCTGTGGGCTAGACCCAGCCCATCTTAGCGACTGAAAGCTATTGCCTTCCACGGGCCGCTGATGTGAATGCACTGATGCCTTCCCATCCAGTTCCTACTGAAGCGGCATGGGGCTGCCTGGGCCAGGAAGATCTGCCCTCTCCCCCACAGCATGCCGTCTGGGCACATCGCCAAGCTGGGGCCACGGATGCTGCCTCTCAAACTGACACCCACAGGCTCAGGGTTCAAGAGGACCATGGCAGGAGTTATAGAGGCTGATTATCTTCATCAGCTGATCTAAGGCTCTGTCTCCACTGCCTGCTAATGGCACCGAGCTACCTCGGACAAAATGGGACCGTTAGCACCAGGCCTCCGTGTTCTTGCAACACACCCCAGGTGCGGATGTGAAGCAATGGGTATGCGTGGGTGTGTTTCCATTGTATTTGGTCTCCTCTCACTTCTGAGTCAGCATGCAGCCTTTGAAGGGCACATTAGCACCTTTTAAATAACCCGGGGCTCTCTCTCCACGCACTTAGCAAGGCAGGGGAGAGGAGGCAAGAAACAGACACCCACAGTGCTAATGAAGAGAGGCACTTGGTTTGGAGCGGCAGTAATGCCGTACAGCAGTGAGCCAAACTCCAGCAAAACCCTTTATGTGTCGGGGGCCAGGATGGCAGATGCAGGGAGGGGACATCAGCCAGGCACATACGCTGTGGCCCCTTGGCAGATATGAACAGTTCAAGGAACACTCCTTCGGGATGGCTGGGGTACAAATCAGACCATGTGGCCCGGGCAAGGGGATTTCCCCATAACTGCTCTGCATTCTCCCAGCTCTCCACTGGTCTTGGTGCCCTGAGCAATGAATGACCTCCACACACCACAAGCACGGCCTGGCTCCATGCTGCCCACTGCACTGCTGGTCCTGCACCCACAGCAGGACATGCTTTCCATGCCACCCAGCGCACCCTGGGCCACTGAGCAGATCACACTGCCGTGCCATCCTTCCCCCAGTGTGCACCCTCCCCCAGCTCCACAAATCCAGGCCTGCCAGATGGAACACGTCTGTCACCTCAACCCAGGGCCGTCCACCAGAGCGTGCCTGCCGCCTTGCCCCAGCCTCCCCGGGCTGCCCAGCAGAGCGTGCCTGCCCAACATCTTTAACATGCCCCTGATTCCAAGGGCTGTCAATGGACAGTGGCGGCTGGTGACGGCAAAAGATCTAATCTTTCTAGTCACCTTGAAAGGACATCTGTAGCAGCAGCTCGGCGGCTCCCCTCACTAGATCAGATACTAGAGTTTCTCCCTGCATGGCCAGCACATTGAACTAGGCTGTGCTGGTATCCGTGATGTGACTACATCCCCAGCCGGGACTGGAGATGGGCCTTGTAGCAGCCCCTGATAGCTGAGAAGGAACAAGATTTGGTGGCGATAAATGAACAGGGGATTCTGCATTGAGGCTGCTGATTGCCTTCTATGATGGCTCTGTGGATGTGGGGAAAGTGGTGAAAGTGATATACCAGGACTTTGGCAAAGCTTTTGATAGCTCTCCCACAGTATTCCTAACAGTGAGTTAAAGACACATGGGTTGGATGAATGGACTATAAGGTGGTTAGAAAGCTGGCTAGATCATTGGGTAGCGATCAATCGCTCTATGTCTAGTTGGCAGCCGGTAACAAGCAGAGTGCCCCTGGGGTTGGTGCTGGGGCTGGTTTTGTTCAACATCTTCATTAATGATCTGGAGGAATGGGTGGATTGCACCCTCAGCAAGTTTGCAGATGACACTACGCTGGGGGAGTGGTAGATATGTTGGAGAGCAGAGATAGGATACAGAGTGACTTAGACAAATTGGAGGATTGGGCCAAAAGAAATCTGATGAGGTTCAACATGCACAAGTGCAGAGTTCTTCACTTAGGACACAAGAATCCCATGCCCTGCTACAGACTGGGGACTGACGAGCTAGGCAGCAGTTCAGCAGAAATGGACCTGGGGGTTACAGTGGATAAGAAGCTGGATCTGAGTCAGCAATGTGCCCTGGTTGCCAAGAAGGCTAATAACATATTGGGCTGCATTAGTAGGAGTATTGCCAGCAGATCGCGGGAAGTGATTATTCCCCTCTATTCGGCATTAGTGAGGCCTCATTTGGAGCATTGTGTCCAGTTTTGGGCCCCCCCACTACAAAAAGGATGTGGACAAGTTGGAAAGAGTCCAGCAGAGGGCTGGAGTTTGGATCTGCATCAAACTTCTCCAAAGCATAGGGAGCACCAGATCCAGTGATTTGCCTAGGGCTCATCTCACACCAGGCCGGAGGGATGTTGGCAAGGCGGGGTGGGGAAGCTGTACCTCTTTTGGGGATCAATAACAATAATACCTATCTCCTACCTAGTGCTTTTCAGCCATAAATCTCAGAGCACATCACAGAGGAAGTCAGTGTCATGTCCTCTGCTTCACAGGTGGGGAAACTGAGGCACAGGGAGGGGAGCAATTTGTCCATGGTCACCCAGTAGGCCAGAGCCAGCCTCCCAGTCTGGTGTGCTAGGCCATGCAGGAAGTGCACCAGCCTGCCCCAACGTCCTGCCACTAAAGTCACAGAGTTTAAAAGGAAAAAAGGAAAACATAGAAGGGAGGCTCCTGATGGCCAGCTGGCTTTGAGCAGAGGAGCCCCCTGCACTGCAGTAAGACACACCCAGTACAAGGGAACACTGTGCAACAGAGGGGCTGTGTGACAGCCAGGGAAGAGGAAAGGTTGGGTTTCCATGTTTCACCCCAATGTGCTCTGAAAGAGACCGCCATTAAGTGGTGAAATGGCAGCTGCAGCGTTCCTAGGCCAGGTGAGCCTCTCTGCTTGAAAGAATTGGGGGAAGAGGTAAGCCAATGGGGGCACAGGGGGGCTGGCTCAGGGAAGGGAAGTGGAAGGTGTGGGGAGAGGAGAGTTGCTGATTATATCACACACACACATCTGCCAGCTGCCAAATTGCACCCCAGTGGAAACAAGTCCCTTGCCCGACTGTAAAACAATGGGTGGGAACGTGGGAGGCATTTGGAATAAAACCGCTGAGGGAGGTAAAACAAATGATCCCTCTGGGGGAGGATCCCCTTGTGTGGCACTGTTTGCTGAGTACTGAATGCAGCAGGTCGGGGAGGGCTCTGCCCAGACAACCACCAGGACAAGCAAATCCCAAATCTGCCCCAGGAGACCATGGGAAGCCTACTTTTCCATTTGGGGAAAAGGAGCGGATGGAAGGCAGCCAATCCGTAAGGCACGTTCTGCAGCCACAAAGCCCACACCGAGTGTCTCTGCCTGCGTGACCAGAACCAGCACGACTGGAGCACAGCTCAGCCTGGGACTTGGTGTGCCTATGACAACGTAAATAAAGGGCCACAGTGTCCAAAAACAACTCAGGGACTTGGCTGTATCCATAAGTCAGGAAGCCGTGTCCACGCCGTGCGACTGCCCCTGAATCTGGGAGTGCACAACAAGTGATCGTGCAGGTAAAGATTAATACCGAGCACTTAGGTCCCAGATAATGACACAGTATACTTGGCAGTAGAGAGAGAGCGAGCAAGCAAGAGGGGTCTGCGTGGAGACCGACAGATAAGTATCAGTGTAGCAGCAAAGGAATTGCCAGCCTGGATCTGATCCAAACTCCAGCTGCCCCAGAATCTCATCTCTGACAGCAGCCAGCGCCAGCTGCTTCAGAGGAAGGCAAAAGCACCCCGCAGAACTAAGACAGATGTGGACGATCTGCCCCCCACAGGTGTCATTGTGATCTCCATAGCTAGAGCGTGGCACAAACCTTGCTGCTAGAGGCATAGCTAGCCGGTGTCCTGGCCAGCTTGCTCTCACAAGTGCATGTGGGTGCAGGTGCCTATTGTCTAGATCCAATTTAGGCCCTTCAGTGTGAATTTTTTACTTTTTTTTTTTTTTAAATGAGCTGGTCTCCTTCCTGCTTGGCCATCCAACTCCTCTGCTGTCGGCAGACGAGTACCACACCAGTAGCTTAGAGCCAGAGGGCCTGGCCCTGGGGGCGGGGTAAGGTTAAACAGGCCCCTCACTCAAAAAATGTCAGAGCTGCTCCACACCAGGCTGGATTCTCTTCCCTCCTCCTTAAAAACTCCTCTTCCTTCCCACTCTGGGTTCTGGCTGCTCTACCCACCTGACATAGCCCGACCCGGCTGGGCCCCCCTTATTCTTCCTCTTGTGCCTGGGCCTTACCTGAAAGGGCCTGAAAGATCCTGACTATCAATCCAGCCTTTTGGGGTTCCCCAGGGTTCTCCTCACAGCAGCACGTGGTGCCAGTTGCATGAAACCTGGTGGGCACCCTGGCTCACCCCCTGGCCATTCGATGGGCTGCTTGCTCACACCTGTGGGCCGCCTGGGAGACATTAAAAAGACCAGCTCTAGCCAGTAATGGTAGGGTCCAGTTGTCTCACCTGCCAGGTCTGAGGGGATTGCAGCAAGCGGCCTGTTAACTGCCAGTCAGAACAACACTGGCGCCTGGGAAGAGTGGGCTGGGAGCCCAGGCTCCGCTACTTCAAACAGCCCCAGAGTCCAGTGAGGGATTCTTTTCTGAGCCCACGTGAATGAGGTGAGCACGTGTCTGCTCCCTGGCTGCACCAGCGCGGGCACCGGGCTGCGCTCAGTCACACACCAGCCTTCCAGCTTTACCGTCCCCCACCACATGACTTGGCTTTACCTCACCCAGGAGACTTCCCTGGGATCTACCTTCTTCCTACATTTTGAGTCCTGCAGGCAGAAGCAGGCTCCCCTCACCAAGTGGCAAGGGCCAGCCCTTCCACCTGGCGTCAGTGCTCTCTGACCTAGCCAGCTGAACCAGATTCAATCCAAGGCCCTGGCCATGAGCAGACTGGGGCCTGGCTATCACCATCTTCCCACACCTGTCCCATCACTGGCAATGCTGATCTGTGGGCTGCAAAGCATGAAACTATCCAGGCAGAGAGCCCTGGCCTAAGGAAGGAAACTAGTTCACTCTTTGGGGCTCGCAGGAATGGTGGTCCATCTGGCAAAGGCTCCTTTCAAGCTGAGCTCAAGAAGCAAAAGGCTTCTCACAGCCAGAGCCCCAAGGTGGGTCTGGGTCTCAGATCTAGCCAAAGCCCTTGCGACAAGTGACTCAACAGCATTCCCTTGTGCTGAACTCCTCCAGCTGGAACAAATCTCTTCATCTGATCCCACCCCTGTGCACTGCTAGGCTGGATTCCCTGCAAATCTCTGCAGAGGGGCACCTCTGGGGTTAGATTCTCTGCCTGGTGGGATGCCAGCTGCAATGTAAAATCTATGTACCTCCCCTCTGTGACAGAGTGTACCCATGTCCACACCACACCCACTACTGTAATAGTTTTTGTATCAAGTTCCAGAGGGATAGCCATGTTAGTCTGTAAACAGCAAAAAACAATGAGAGTCCTGTAGCACCTTAAAGACTAACACATTTCTGCAGGCATTAGCTTTTGTGGGCTGCAACCCACTTCGTCAGATGCATGAAGTGGAAATCACAGATAAGAAGTGTGTGTGTACACACACACACACACACACACACACACACACCCATTGCCAGCTCTGCCCTCACATCGACTCTGATGACACCATCACAGATCCTAACCACATCAGCCACACCATCAGAAGCTCATTCACCTGCACATCTATTAATGTAATATATGCCATCATGTGCCAGCAATGCTCCTCTACTATGTAAATTGAACAAACCGGACCCTCACTATGCAAAAGAATAAATGGACACAAATCAGACATAAAAAATGGTAATATTCATAAACCAGTCAGAGAGCACTTCAGTCTCCTAGGATACTCTGTAGCTGACTTGAAAGTTGCCATACTTCTACAAAAAAAACTTCAAAAACAGACTTCTGGGAGAAATTGCAGAGCTGGAACTCATATGCAAACTTGACACAATCAGACGGGGTCTGAACAGGGACTGGGAATGGTTATCTCATTACAAGAAGTAATTGTCACCCTTCAAAGATTCTCACCTTCCAATCAACGGTTGTGAATAGGCCTCATCTGAATTCCAACTGAACTCCAACTGAATTGACTTTGTTAGCACTTGCCCTCCCCATTGTTGTTTCTTACCCTTGGATGTATATATATACCTCCTATCTGTGATTTCCACTTCATGCATCTGATGAAGTGGGTTACAGCTCATGAAACTTATGCCTGCAGAGATCTGTTAGCCTTTAAGGTGCTACAGGACTCTCATTTTCTTTGTATCAAGACTGCCATGTAAAGTGTCATTTGAAAACTCAATTTGCTGATCATTACTGTCCTGCTAAAATGTGTATGGCAACGTTGTATGTGAAGTTCTCATATTCCACTGTATGGTGTTACTAACACATGTTCCACACTGAGGTTGGCAAACAGGGTCTGTCTCAAACAAAGGAATGTGCGTTCTGCTTAATTTTCCCTTAATTAGTAAACATACTCATTAAGCAGGAAGGGAAACAAAAGAAGCCCCAACAGGTGAGGGAAAAGCAGCAAGGAACATCCTTCCCTATAGACTTTTTGTCTTCTGGTACCCAGCTGGAAATGTTTTTCAAGAGAGGGCCTGAAACTGAAAAGGAAAAACAAACACGCAAGACACTCTCCCCGCCCGCCCCCGCCACCCATCAAATTCATGGCACCTGAAGCAACAAGACAAAGGAAGCATTTGTTGGATTCTGCGGAGCAGGGGGCCTGACCTAAGAAGTTTGGTCAGTAAGACTGCTGAAAGCAGATGGTGAGACACTTGGCTTGAATCCGATACAGCTTTTTAACTTTATTTTCTTGTAACCATTTCTGACTTTTATGCCTCATTATTTGTATTCACTTAAAATCTCTCGCTCGCTGTAGTTAAAAATAGTTGTTTTATCTAATCCAGTGTATTTCTATTGAAGTGTCTGGGAAACTCCATTTGGGGTGACAAACTGTGTGCATATTATTTCTATTAAAGCAATAACAAACGTTATAGAAACTTGTATTGTCTGGGAGAGGGCTGGGCCGGGCAATGCAGGACATATATTTCTGGGAGATAATCTAATACTGGGAGTGTGGCAGGGTCATCTTTAAGGCTGGCTGGCAGCACCCTCTCCCTGAGACAGACAGACACACACACACACCCACACACGGAGAAAGAGAGAGCTGGGAGTGACTTGAATGCTGGAGGCTGTTTGTGAGCAGTCCAGGCTGGAGGCCACAGCAGCAAGGCATTGTAAAGGGCTCCGCAGGTTAGAGGGCAGGTGTGACACAGCTATTCATTAGTCAGGATTGCACGCTGGTATGTCACGCCCTCCCACCACCACCGCTGGCCCATTCTGCAATGCTCTTTCATGAGAGGGAACGTTCCTTCCTCGGGATGTAGGTCCTGGAGCTTGGGCTCAGAGCAAATACCAACACAAGTGAAAAGCAGCAGGCAAACCCTATTTTTTTCTTCATTTCCTCCCCTTCTCCCTCCCAACCACCTTGGACTCGTTATGCCCTTCGCAGCAACATCTCATATGACCTCTGCCCAGGGCAAGCGGCCAAGGCGGCAGGAAATGCAAAGAGGGCCCAGCGCAGAGGCTTGATCTTCTGCAGGAGGGGCTGCTGGGGAGGTTTATTTTTTCTGCTGTAGAAGAACTTAAAAGACGACGGCAGCCAATTTGCTCAGCCCAGGGGTGCTGGCGGCTACACCAAGGTGCATCCCTCGTCATTATTTCTCATCGCAGACAGAGGAATAATTGGAAAACAGGCCCCGATCCAGCCAGGTGCTGTGCACTCTCACTTCCACTAGGTCCCGCTGGAGGCAAGGCTGCCCAGCACCCAACAGAAGCTTTGTCATGCTCGTCAGGATTGGGCCCAGCGTTTGCAGTGGAAACAAGGCCAGACCCTCCTGCTGGGGTTGCCAGGGGGCTGGAAAGGCACCCCATTGCTAGCCAGCTAATTAAAAGTCACAACATGCCCCCTCCCTGCAGCTGGCTTGTACCCCCAGAGTCCTGGTCAGGGGCACAGGGAAGGCATACGAACAGGACAGCCTGCTGATGAAGGGCCTGGCTTCCCAGCTTTGCCACAGACTCCCAGTGTCATTGGGGTCACTCATGTCGAGCCAGGTTGTCAAAAAAAAAAAATGAAGCCTGCCGGGTCTGTGCCTTGACTGCACCGCTGGTCCCGGTTGGGGACGGAGCTGTTTTGAGAACCTGGTGCCTAATTTCAGCAGGCTGGAGCTCAGTTTGTAAAACAGGGACGTTGCTTCCTTGACTCAAGGGAGGGCGGGGGGGGGGGAAGGCTGGGTGGTTAAATCTGCAGCCCGCCCAGACCCCCCGGGTGTGGGCATCATGTCCGAACCTGATCAGAATGGAATGGCTGTTTGGAAGAGGGCTCGGAGATCGTATAACGAACCGGGCGGCTAGCATTACAATAGGCATTTTGGGTGGGGGAGAACAGAGAGTGGTGCCAACAAGAGCTCAAGCCAGCAGACAGGCCCCCGCCATCTCTCCATCCAAATATCCAGGGTATCTTGTGCAGCTGGCTGCCAAGGCAGCCCCCTTTAGCACAGGAGCCACCCTGGCCCAGAACCTGGCTCCTCGCACAGCAAAATTCCCCAGGGCTGCTCTGAGCCCACCCGAGGCCACTTCCAATCAGGAACCAGTTCTCCTACTAGCTCCCTGCCTAGCAGCAGCCTCCCAGTGACACATTACAGGGGACAGAGGCTCAGAGACATGGGCCCTGATGGCAAAGGTATTTAGGCCCCTAAGTCCCCTCAAAATCAAAAGGGAGTTAGGCACTTTGAGGATCTGGGCTAAATGACTTGCCCAAGGTCACCCAGGGAGCTTGTAGCCCAGCAGGCATTGAATCCAGGTCTCTAGCTAGTACAGACTGGACCAGCCTTCCTCTGGTCCTGGAGACAGCATCTCTCATGCATATTCTCCTCTGAGAGGGCAGCAGTGCATGCCAACAGCCAGCACCACCCCCACCTACTGACAGAGCTGACGAGGAAAGGCTGATTCAGTGCAGCCCCGTGGCCATTATGGCCCCTATGGAGTGGAGCGTATCACAGGCCCCCCCTGTGCTAAACTGCACTGTTCTTCCAGGAACGAATCCCCACTGGGGTACAGCAGCCACCTGCCGGCACACGGAGGTACAGCAAGCCACGGCTGCTTCCTGCCTTCTCTCTGCAGAGCCGTTCCCTTGGACCAGCCATCTCCAGCTGGACACAGGAGTATTGTGTGAACTCTGAGCTGAGTGGCTGAATGCCCTGCTGTCCTGTCTAAAATCAAGGTCATTGTGCCAATGACCCAGCCAAGGCAGGAGAACAGCACATGCAGAAGCGAGATTATTTTCCCATACTAAAAAACAATTGCTATGCGTGGAGAATCAGAGGTACCAAAGAGTCCCGTTCTCTCCTCCCCCACTCTCCGGATCTGGGTCTCCCCTAAGAGATCTTGTCCTCCAAGACACGTTCTGAGGGCACGGAGCTCTGGGAGAAGCAGACAATTTCCCATTTACTCAGGCAGCTGAAACCCCAGAGCTGCTTCTGTCCAGGTAAAGCTCAGATGCCAACCACATGTACTGATGGGAGTTTGTGTGCAATGGGCTGAGCTTTTAATTTGACAATCCCTCCCACGGCCAGGCTGCTCAACCCGAGGCTGACATCACCCTCCCATGGCACCTGAAAGCTAATCACCTTTCCCTTGGGCCTGTGCCAACTCTGCGGGCATGTGGCATCAATGCTGAAGCCTCATCAGACCTGTGACACGAGCGAGTCTTCTGACAAGTCACCCGTGTCTAGGTGAAGAGAGAACAAATAAGGCTAATAAGCTCTTCTCAATTGTTCCACCTGGTCCCCCAACGTTCGGGGCCAGCCGTTAACATGGACGGGGGCCCTTCACAGCCTCTGTGAGCCCCACAGCATGTGTCAGTTTATTTGGGCAGAGGAGAAAGGTTAATGGTTGCCGATATGGAAAAACAGCCTGCAAGCCCTGTTAATGACAAGGGCTGTGCTGTCAGCAGAGCTCTGAAAGTGCTGGAACAGACTGGACAGCTCTCCCCACCCTCCCTGCAAAACATGCAGGGAACAATGACACACAAGCAGTCAGTATCTCTCTCTATCCCTCTGAAATGCAAACTCTTGGACAGCAGCTACAATTACTCTGTCACTGGACCATGCATGCTATTAGTTGTCCTATTCATGCCATTAATTTCGACCAGACATGCTATAATTCTCTCTACTTAGGCTGCCAATATCTGCACGCAATAACCACACTCTGACTGGTGTGTCATTCGGGCTCAGTTGTGTGCACTCTAGCCCGTGGTTTGGTAGATTCTGGGAGAGTCTGCCGAGGGCTGACATCAGTGAGCGGGTGTGCTCACAGGGGACGTCCACAGGTGCTTAGATTAACTACTGATCAATAATCAATTGCATCAAAACATCGAACATATAAAACAATCACCCACTGGAACATTAGGAATCACCAGGTCGGATCAGAGCCATGGTCCATCTAATCCAATGTGTGACAGTGTTCAGAATCTGATGTTTCATAGGAGGGGGCAAAAATCTGCCCCCACATTTGGTCTCATTCAAAGCTCCAATAGTTAGAGATTGGCTTAAACCATGAAGCACGTGGATTAATCTCTTCCAAAATGCATGTTAGCGTTAATTCTTCTAACTCTGGAGACTCTTGTTATTGAATCACAGAAGTGTAGGGCTGGACAGGATCTCAAGAGGTAATCAAGTCCAGCCCTCCTGCACTGAAGCAGGACCAAGTAAATCTAAACCACCCAAACAGATGTTTGTCTCCAGGGTTTAATTCTCCTTATGGTGAGAAAGCTTTTTCTAATGTCTAACCTAAATCTCCCTTGTGGCAAATCAAGCCAAATGTCTAGTTCCTTTTTGGCTTTAGGGGATGGATAACCTGCATCTTACTAGATCATTTCCAATTCAAATTGCTGTAAACATGAGATTATAATTTCTATTAAGGAAGAAAGTTGGGCTGAAAACTATTAGGAACCTTTAAAATCCAAAAGAAACATTTCCAGATTTCATTTGTAAACATTCCACTGCAAGCCTTTGTGTAGCAAACAGACATTGCTCTCTGACCCTGTTTGTAGCCCAAACACTGCAGCTTGGCACTGAAGCAGAGGAACTGAAATTAGCTAGATAGTGACTAGAAACCAGCCTTGCTAAATGGCTAGGGAAATTTACTGACCCAAATGCAAAACCTCCCATTCCTAAATGCAAAACCCACTTACCTTCCCAGGATGGTGAAGAGAGGGGAAAAAAATCTATTGATACTTTAGAGTATCTGCCAAAAAAAACATTGCTTCTCCAACTGGCCACATGAAGGGGGAGAATTAGAAACTACTCTAAACCAAAGTGAAACTGATTATTGGTCTGTTTGTATTGTCTAAATGGCAACAAATGCCAAAAGTAGGTGAACAGCACATAGCAAAAAGCAAATAAGATTGCAGTAATTCTGTCTCTGTTGAGAAACTAATGCACCATTAGTAACACAACTCAGGACTTTTATTTTTAATACATTAAGTTTATCCCCATATTGCACCTTTTCAGAAAGGGCAAGAGAGAACCCCAGTGCCCACGTTCCTCTCACAGTGGCTCCTCTCAGTGGCTGTGGCTAAACTATTGCTGGGCCCAAACCCGATGGTGCATTTGCCTGAATCATAAGAACCCTCAACTGGAGGCCTCAACGGGGGTATTGTGTCTAATTCTGAGTGCCACATTTCAGGAAAGATGGGGACAAATTGGAGAAAGTCTAGAGAAGAGAACAAAAAGGATGAAAGGTCTAGAAAACATGATTTGTGAGGGAAGACTGAAAAAAATAGGGTTTGTTTAGTTTGGAGACGAGAAGACTGAGGGGGGACATGATAATAGTTTTCAAATACATAAAAGGTTGTTACCAGGAGGAATGAGAAAACTTGTTCTCCTTCACCTCTGAGGACAGGACAAGAAGCAATGGGCTGAAACTGCAGCAAGGGAGGTTTACATTGAACATTAGGAAAAACTTCCGAACTGCCAGGGTGGTTAAGCACTGGAATAAATTGCCTACAGAGGTTTTGGAATCTCCGCCATGGAGATTTTTAAGAGCAAGCTAGACAAACACCTGTCAGGGAGGGTCTAAATAATGCTTGGTCCTGCCATAAATGCAGGGACCTGGACTAGATGACCACTCCAGGTCCCTTCCAGTCCTATGATTCTATAACCCCACGTCTCTCATTCGTGTGCTTATTAGAGTATCTTGGGACATCTTGGGTAAGAGAGGTGCTGTTATTGACCCACCCTCTGTTCCATCTGCACCATTCGCACACCAAGAAGGGTGTGGGGTACAGCTCTAACACACAACAAAGCCTTTAGAATTGATAAAAGAAGAGGGGATGATCTCTGAAGTCCCCATCGCATCTCTGCCGAGGGGCTCCCCACAATTGCAGAGCCACTGTGCCAGCTAAGCAGCAGAAGATCCACGCTGTACCAGTCAGCACCCCACTGGCTCACATTCACCCTACCTGCGCTCTCAGAGCCCTTTTCAACCATTCATCTCCAGGAGAGTGACCAGGGAAGGACTGTATCACTAGCTCCATTTTGCAGAAGCACAGGGAGTGGTCTGTCTATGGTCAACCAGCAGCTCAATGGTAGGGCAAGGAACAGAACCCATGTTGCCTGAATTGACCTGCTGGACTGCACACCATGCAATAGCAAATGCTGTACACCAGAAACATCTGCTGACAGTGGTAGTGTCCCGCCTTTGCCACTGGTCACAACAGCCATTCTTGAACGGGAAAGGGATGATAGCAATGTACCAAGGCCTAGCCCAGAGGTGCCTCATGGAAGTCCCAAGCCTAGAGGCCCAGTCACCAGTTAACGCTATGGCAGCTCTAGGGTAGGTATGGCTGGTGAAGCAGAACTACATAGCAATCCCCAAAGAGAAACCAACTATCCATCCAGGCTTCCCCTGTGTATTAAGACTCAGGTACAACTTCACTGGCCTGTTCTGCAGCCTCCCTGTCCTGCACTCAACTGAAGCTAACACCACCACCACCACCTGCTGCTGCTTGTCATCCATAGATCTCAAAACCTTTGCAAAGGAGGTGAGTGCCATTATCCACATTTCACAGATAGGAAAACTGAGGCACAGAGCAGCAAAATAGTTTACTCAAGATCACCCAGCAGGCCCATGGTAGAGTTAGGAATAGAAACCAGATCTTCTGAGTGCCAGGCCTGTGTGCTAGCCACTTAGCCAAACTATCACTCTGTTTAATCTGTTTATTATAGAAAAAGGAACCACGGTGTGTGGCGTGGGGAGGAAGGCGGCAGAAAATGACCATTCACTTCTACCCAGGTTCAAACCAATGGTGCACACACGGGCCCTCTCAGCGTAAGGTTAGCAGCTCTCCAGCCTCAAACAGCACGGACCTGTCTGCACAAGTGGGCACCGGTTCTGCTTTCCACCAGGAGAAGATGATGAGAGACAAGGCACCAAGGGGTTAAAGGAAAAGTCACGTGACAGCCTGTTTACCTGGAGGAACTGAAACTTAATGATTAATCTGCAGCAGCAATAGGGGGAGGAAATGTCCTGGGAGGCTGGGAGCTGTTTGTGTGGGTGTCAGTGCTGGGGAGATAATAAATCACAATTAGGCAGGGAGGACGGCTAGAATAGAAGTGCCAAATTCAGGGCCATGCAAGACTAAGCACCCAAGTGAGCTTGGAAAGAAGATAGTGGTGGGTGCCAGGAGAAGCAGAAAGCTGCTGCATTCACCTACCCTGCAGCCCCGCCTGTCCTCGAGGGCCCACTTCTCCTCATTTCCACACAGACTCTACCAGTCTATCTGGATTGTTCTCAGTGGGAGGTCAGAATCAGGCCTTGGCGTCTGCTGGTCACAGATGGTGGATGGAGCCCAATGTAATTGGCTACTAGGTTCTTCCATGAAATGGAATGATCACTTTCCCTGCCTCTTGGGAAGGGGGGAAGCCGAAAACCCAACCAAAGGATGTCAGGTCTCTGTGCTGCAGTCGGCCAGCTGACTGACCTGTCCGTGATTCAGCACCCAGCCTTATAACGCCATCTCCATTTAGCAGTGGCGGAGGAGAGGAGAGTCCGCGTTCCCTGGACGGCCTGTTTGTCTTTGGCAATCAAATCCCAGTGCTTCCAAGTTCCACGTTCACATCCGCGCCACTCGGCCTGGGGCAGGAAAATCCCTGTGTCAGAAGCAGGATTATTTTCCCCAGCTAGACACAGTTAGAGAGAGGAGCTTTGTTTGGAGAAGTGATTCTAATTGCTGCATGGGCCATGCCACCAGATTGCCCAGGGGGCTCCTCAGCTCTTTGAGATAAGACTGATGAGCTCCTTAGATATTGGGGCTTGGCTAGGCTAGGGGAATTCCCACCAGTACAACCACAGCCACATAATTGCCCCAGTGCACAGCCCTAATGCAGACACAAGGTGGGGTTTGGCTCAGGTATGAGGCACCAGTGCAATCTCCATCTGACCCCAGTGCATCTACACTGGGGAGCTGCCCCCAGTGTAACTACGTGGAGGTAGCCATGGCAGGGCAATAAAACCTCAGACTAGGATGGGCTGGCCAGGCATTTAAATGAATGCCTGGTTAGAGGAGTAAATTCCCAGAGCAACACACAGCAAAACAGGAGATGGAAACGGACGTGACCAGGGACATGTTTTCCTACAGCTAACGCCCTAAAGCTGGGGAAGAGGACATGCGCTGGCCCGGGCTGGGTACTGGAATGCTCACATCTGTCTAAGGAATGGGGTGAAGTGTTTGGAGGCAGCCATACAGCATTAGTTCTGAGTTAAAAGGCAGATGAGATTTGCTGATGAGGTCAGCAGGGAAGTGTGGGCAGGAGGCTGAGGATGGTGGGAAAACAGGGTGTTAATTATGGTCATTCTTACACACATTGATCAGGTTCTCAGCAGCAGGCTATGTGGGGGTACTTTACAGGGCTTAAATTGGGTTAACATTTCCAAATAAAAGCAGCAAGTCCCCCCTCCCAGAAGTGGTGGTGTGGGGCCAGAGACTGTAAACTGGGAAAGTGGCAGAGTAGCGGATGGGAGTTATAGACTAGGTGGGGATCCCTAGAGAGGCGAGCAGGGTTAGACGCAGGTTGGTAGGGGCAGGCGCCTTCCACCCCAGAGGTGGTGGGCGATCCTATTGTTAGTGTCTGTTTGGCTGTTTGAGGCTCTTGGGGTGGACAGGCTTGGTATGAGTTCTATAGAATAGGATGATTTCAGGACAGGCCCTCTTCCTCTCCACCCGGAAGGCAGGCCAGCTAGCACCTCAGTGATGAGCTCTGAATGGCGCTAGAGATTTCCCTCCTGCCCATCTCCTCCTCGTTCGGCAGCAAGCTCTTCTTTCCCCCTCTCAGAACAGCACCTGTCCCAGCTCCCAGCAAAGGGCTGGTGGTCCGTTCTATGGAGGATGGATGGGGTGTCAAGGGAGTGGAATGAGGGGCTCCTCTCTCAGCCTGAAGAGGAAGCAAATGGGGTAAGTAATAGCTCTCCTGGCCTCTCAAGACAGACCGCTGGGTTCTGGGGCGTCATGCGCAGCAGAGTCTGCAACGCGCCTTTGCCTGGATCAAATTAACCTAACGAGGGCAAGACTGGCTGCGGAGAGTGCTGGGACGGTCACTCACACAGGCTGCATCATGTGCCGCACTGCTGCAGCTGAGCAGACATCTGAAATCCTGCCCTGCCTGACATGCCAATATTCCAACATTTGTGTTTATCCTGAATCCAGAAGAAAAGCTGGAGCACTGAAATTTCTCACAGAAATATTGTGAGCAACTTTAGTTCAGAAATGGGGGGGGGACGACTGTTCATTTGGCATTGTCAGTCAAAATTTTGACATTGCCCCAGATCAATGTGTTTCATATTAATGATGTGACATGACCTGGAACTTTTCATTTCAAGCCACTACAATATTACACTGCATTTCCCTATCATGGTGCATTGGGGGGTTCAGGAGTCGGATACCCCCTTCTCTGAGATGGGCTTCCCGGCTGGACTACATCTCCCATGATGTGCTATGCTACTGAGAAGGAAGACTACACTGTATCATGGAAGATGCAGTCTGGCAGAGAGCCTGGCCCGTTGGGGAGAGTGGAGGCTGAAACGACACCTCCCATGAAGCGATGCGCCACAATAGGAAAATGCAGGTTAATGTTGAACTGACCCACAACGAAATATTTTAATTTCTATTTTCCTGGTGGAAAAATTGAAAAATGTTGGTAAACTTGAAATGTTCCCAGAGCTTATCTTTGCAGAAAAGGCATTTTCTGTCAAAGTCACTTGGCGGGAAGATTCCCAACTAGCTCTACTCATGGTTTGGCTTGATACTGTCAATAAGGCAATGTCCCAGGGAAGGTTTGGGGAAGTAGTGCTGGCTGGATTCCAAACACCTGCCATGAGAGGGGCTGGGAGATTAATAGACAGACAGTGGGGCACTCACCAAGGCTGAGCAGATAGCAAGAAGCACTAAAAAGCTTCTCCATGGGGGTAAGAGATTTAGTAGAACTCACTTATAGAGACTGGCTGTCACTGAGGATAATCATCCTGTTTGCTCTGTGCACTGAGCAGATCCTGCTTCTTCAGCAGAAAGGAAGCGTGGCCCTTTCAAGCACCCCTTCAGCCGCTGTTGAGCTGATGCTCAACTAGAACGGAGCAGCCCTCACCCTGGTCAAGAGCGTACATCTGAGCCATTCGTTCCCCCTCCCCATGCACGCGATGGAGCAGCTGAGGGGCATTAATAGTCCCTTTTTAGAGGTGATGGGGAACGGCCAGTGACTGGAACAGGGGACTGGGAAACAAGAATCCTCATTCTTTCACTGACTCAGCTGAGCAACCTTGGGCAAGTCACTTCCCCACTCAATGCCTTAGTTTCCCCATCTGCCAAACAGGAATAATCACATCTCCCTCCCCACGCGGTTGAGGGAATTGACTTACCCATGGAGATAAGCCCACGCAACAAGAGCTGGATGTCAGGCTCGGTTCAGAATACTCCAGAGTTTGGAGACGGAGCTCTGTGACGGCCTCACCGAGGGTTAGGGATGTAGGTGGGCGAGACCCTGCCTGGAGATGGCGATAGCCCGTTATTGTCCTGACAATTACATACGTCCATAACACTCCACACCAGATGCTTTTTTGACTGCACTTGCTGCTTGTGCTTCAGCCTGCCACCCCGACATCATAGATGGGTGTTGGCTGCAAGGATCCGGGCCCAATGCTCCAGAGGAATCCCCCACAAAGCTGCACACCCCTTAGCGGAAACAATAATGCAAGCCTCAATTCTTGGATCTGGGCGACTTAGGAGACCGCTCATGTCCTCTCTACCCCGTTACGGGGCCCAGCACTCCTCTTCATGCGCTCTGGGGGCAGTGCAGGAATCTCCTGAGGCAGCTGCAGTCTCTCTAACAAGGGTAGTTAGTTCTTCTCATCCATCCATTTCAAAGCATTTGCAAAGGATGCCAGTTTCCTTATCCCCATCTTACACAGAAGGAAACTGAGGCACACACAGGTGAAGTGGCTCACCCAAGGTCACCCAGCAAGCAAACGTGGCTGGGACTAGAATGCATCTCTCCTGTATCCTAGCTCAGCACTCCATCCATTAGGCCACACTGCCTTTCATTTCCCTTCCTCTCCTGAGCACCATGGAGAGGATTCTGCGGTTCCTTCTCTTGGCCTAGTGCCTTCTGGCTGCCACCTCTTCACTCTTCTGCCTCACTGCTGGCCCCAGCCCTGCGGCAGGCAGAGCCCCCCCAAGACTCCTGGCTTTGCTCTTCCTCAAGACTAGAACACGCTACAGGGTTTGGTGGCCTTTCCTAGCCAGCGTTACCCAGCACTAGCTGCACCCAGGGCAGGAAAGCGTTCCAGGCCGCACTGCACAGCCATTGCCCTCCCCTTCGCCAGCAGATTCGCGCAGCTGACACTCTCCCCCTGGCAGGAGAGAATTTATTAAAGACAAACACCACACATGGGCTCCAGCGACTAGGGAGAAAGCATGATTAAAGGGCCTGGGGAAGCACGGTGCCCCCCCCCCCGGCATTTCTACAAGACGTTCCAGGGCAATTGCTATTTACACTGCCAGCCCGGTGGCGGGTCCTGGGCTGATTGCAGCGGGCTCAACAGAGCAGTTCTCGGAGCCTGCTCTCCCTCCGGTGCAACCGAGTGTGAAGAGGCTGCCCGTTTGTAACGGGCTCCGACTTCCGCCTGTTCTGCACACGCTCGGCGGAGGTGCACGGCCGTAGAGACCCCGCTGCCAGCTGTGTCACTCAGCTCCTACATGTAGGCTGGGGAGGAGGTGGGGTGCCTACACGGGCTGCTGTCAGGAGGCGTGGATAGCAGCCTCTGCCTGCCCGCAGTGTAGGCCCTTCCCGGATAGAGAATGGTTGCCATGGTAGCAGTGGATGCTAGGAATGGGCGAGATGGGGAAAAGGCGACATGGGGAGGGCAGATTCCAGAGAGGCCATTGCTTTAGAGAGAAGCCCCTGTGGAAAGCTTGGAAGGAATGGCGACTCCTTACCCCTGGGGTACGGGTTTCCAAGGGCAGGCATCTTCGGTAGCAAGAACCTTAACCCTGTTACTCCCCGAAGGAGCCTGATCCAGCTTGAACCCCTCTGCGCACTGCGGATGCTTTGCTTTGGATCTGAACACGCATCCGAACTCCACAGCTCAGGCCCATCTCCCAGCAGCGTGAATCTCAGCTGAAACAATGAGTTCCTTGGGGCCAGCAGGGGACTAATCCGCCCTTTCCAGAGTCCTCTCACTAACCCTCGCTGCGAGCAGCTGAGCGCCATAAGGAAATGGCTACATCTAGTGGGAGGGGACTGGGTGCTGAGCTCGAATGCATAGGGGTGACTCCTTCCGTGTCCCCTGCTGACAGATCTCCACGAAACAAGACTTTCACCAAGGCTTACATTCTGCCACCTGTAGACTGGGGGGCCTTGCTCAGGACTCCATTCATTGTCCCACACAAGCGGACATGGAGTAACGCTAAAGTAATAGCCCTGTTCCCCGAGGAGGTTTGGGGGGGGGAAATCCACTGGCCTCTGGCAATCTAGCGGTCAGGGTCTCCCCTCAGCCTAGGTTCACCCCCAAAACCCTCCTCCGTTGCACAGCCCGCACTAGTTACAGTTGTGTTCTCCAAGCCCCCCACTGGTCCCAGACTCCCTCATGGAGCTAGGCCCTCATCTCGCCCCCCTAGTAAGCAGCAGACCAAGTCACCTGATGCTGTCCCTCTGAGTCTGCTGCTTGCCAACACATGCCTGCAGGGCCAGCCCCAGACCAAATGGCAACCCAGGCGTGGAGCAGCTTTGGTGTGCCCACGCCCCACCCCCCTTTGTTAAACTTTTGAATCCCTTCTTTTGTATTGCCTTTGTAGCCCATTTCTCAACGGATGTATGATTTGCATGCATGATTTATTCCTGTCATACAAGACCATCCATTTGCATGCTAGAAGCTGTAAAACTGTATTTATTCATGCCATATGTAAGCAAATTAAAAATAATGTGTTTCCTCTCAGCTTAAAGACACAATTTTAAGAATTACTGAAGCGTACGAATGTCAGGAAATTGACCTGTGCCCCAACGCTGGGTGGACCAGTATTAAATATTGTTGCAGTAGGTGACAGCTTCACCATGCTAATTAGTCCTTTAGTTCAAAAGGTTGTCGGCATCTCATTAAATACGTGTCCTTTATTAGTCGCTACTTACACTCAAGTCTTAAAACACAAGTGCACTTTCACCATTACACAATGGAACAAGGTTCACACGCTCGCAGCCGGGCTCTCACTCACTTCCATTCCATCTTACCTCTCACTGACGGACTGTACGTACCTGCGAGGGCCTGGCTGAGAACGTTCTAGGAGATTCGAGCAAAATGTAGTTCTCAGAAAGTCTGGAAGGTTCCATGAGATTCTACCAGGGTCCAGACCATTCTAGGTTAGTGGAAAAATGGAATTCCCGACGTTTTACTTCAAACCTCCTGCTTACTCATCTGTCGCTAACAACAAGAACAGCAGCACCCTGAGCCTTGCGCCCCAGGTGGTCGCCTATCCCTAAATCCAACCCTGCCTGCCGGGCTTCCTCCCCACCTGGAGAAGCTCAGACCTCCATTACACCCCCGCCTCCCCTTTGTTCAAGCTGAAGAGTTTCTTAGTCAGTTGCACCCCCTAACGCAGAGCGCCCGAAGGAGAACGGGCCAGATTTTCTGAGATAGCACTAAGTATGTGCGCCTCAATGTACGGTCTGAGACACCTTGGCCAGTGTTTCAAGAGTGCGCAGTGCCAGTGCTGGCCTATTGGGGCCCTCAGCAGGAATATTTTGCTTCCCCCCACATACTAAAACAGGCAAGTTCTTATAATAAAAAACGAATAGGAGGCCCCTTGAGTTGCTTGGGGTCCTAAACACCGCTTATGCCTAGCACTGGCTTTGCTCAGCACCCACATCTGAGCCAGATTGTCCAAGGTGCTCAGCACCCACCATGCTGCACCCTTCTGAAATCTGGCCGCAACCGCAGACAGGGAGCCCTCTTGGAAATTCCAGCCCATAAACCTGGTTTCTTGAGAACTTGGAGCTCCGAGAGAGGGTCCCAATTCAAGATCGAATGGATACACCACCAGCATTTGCCCACCGAACAAAATAAATCCCACGGCACAAAGCTAGTGTTTGACCCTATCCTAATTTCCATGATATTGTAAGACCACATCCTTTACTTTAAAACAGCAACCGTCAGTGTCGAACTATCACAGCATGTGGAACAAATGTCCGAAAAGCAATGGTCTGCAAGCCATACTTACAGTTTTCTGCCTGGAAAAGATATTCCCTGATCCAAAGGTAATATTGAAATGGCAGAGGACCAGAGTTAAGCCTGTCTGGGTAGTGATCACTAAGAGTGTCTTGTGAATTGGCGGTTGGGGTGGTATTGCAATTTATGCAACATTTGTTTATTTTTCTGTAGCTCTGATGTTTGGGTGAAGGTTTAGTGACAGGAGAAAGACTGTCTTGCTTGACCTGTATTTACCAACTTTAATTATACACTGAAGTTCTTTTGCCTGGGCATTTCCCAGCTATAAAAAAAGACCCAAAACCCTAACATAAGAATCTGTGAAAAATCAAACCAAGTTAGGCATCTCGTAATGCTAAAGGGACCTGCATGCCTAGCTCCAGCCTCTGCCCCACACATGCTCCTGCATCCCATTCCAGGGCCCCCATTCTCCTACCTCTCCGTCTCCTGCACCAAGACACACTCCTCTCTGCCTTAGATTTTCTTGTTGAATACTGTTGTCCCTTTTGGCCCTAGAGGTTAGCCAGTATTCAGAGTCATGACAGATTTGAGGAATGATACAGGTTACAGATGTTCTTTGGTGCAATAATATTTATTCACCAAGACCATCTACAAAGTCTTGTTGCCCTAAACACAACAAACAGGCAGTTTACTTGCTCAGAAATCCAAGTCCGCCTTTCCAGCAAGCACTGTGCCTATAAGCAGCTCTGTCTCTCAACTTGCTCCCAGGTCCGTCTCATCATTGTATCTCCCTTCTGGCTCTCTCCCACCCCTCCCTGCCAGCTGCAACCAATTCCCTCCCCCCTGTGCTTTGCAATCAGTCCCAGAGAAACCCCTCCACCCGTACTTCATCCTTACCTTGGGCTGTGGTTTTATTGCTTCCATTTAATTGCGCTTTCCATTTGGCCTGAAAGAAGGGCATTTGCCCACCCATTAGCTTTAACCAGGTCTGTGATAGTCTTTAGATCAAAGACGCCTTGGACAGCAGCCATTAGCACCTTCCAGCACAACAGTGCATTAAATGCCCCACACTCCCCCACAGCAGTCTTCTGCCCACCTTCCATAAGTCTCTATCTCCTCCAGAGACCTTTCCAATGCCGCCTTCTGGAAGCAGGACTCCAGGCCACCTTTCCATGTTCCCACCACCCTCCCCATTCATCCTAATCTCTTGCTTCACCCAGGTAGCGTAACAGACCGCATAGCCTGGAATCAGCAGTGGATGAGTCTGTGTTAGAGATCAGAACACGGGCAGTAATGCCTAGCAGTCAGAGCAGGCGTCAGGCAAAGGAGCCCAGGATCAGCGTCAGAGACCAGATGCCAGACCAAGGGTCAGATTCAAAGCAAGACATCAGGAATCAGAGCCTGGATGCCTCAACCCTGGTAGAAACTGGGTCCATAGCACATCCAGGAGCTACCACAACCATAGGTAAATACTTTGAACAGGTGCTGGGCTTAAGAGCCAGTCTGACTCTTCCAGCCAATCCAGCAGTTTGGCTAACAAGGCAGCTCAGTTGGGGCCCCTCTGCGTTAGGCTGCCTGGAGGTCGAGCTAGCAGGTAAGCAGGTTTGCTGTTGGGCCTTACCCCTGCCAGCCTTTGTTTTTCTAACCATGGAGTACCTGGGCACGTTTTCCCATGGACATTTTGTGCACATGCGCGCGCACGAATCCGATGCATGTGTCCTACCCAAACACCTGATGTGCACAAGGGTAAAGACCTTCCAGATCGGAGGAGTAATTCCAAGCATATTCACAAGGTAAGGTTCTCCACGATGTGGTTTCTCTGGCACGTCAGAGTTGGAGAGACGCTGGAGAGCAAAAAAGCTAGGAAAACATTGGGATGGTGACAGATGGACTCTTCAAAGCATCTTATCTAACATTCCTTTGCTTTCCACCAGCCATATTAAACGAGTTCTAGCCGTCTCTGAAAAACTGTCTGACGGCTCGCGAGACTAGCTCCACCTTTGGAAGGCGTGCATGCATTTAATTCAAGGCTCATTGGACTGGGAGTCAGGTGCGCTGGGAGTTTTATCCCTTGCTGGTCACTGACGTGCTGTGTGAGAAAGTCACTTCGTGTACTCTGTGCATGTGTTTCCCTTCCCACCCTTTCTGTCTTGTCTATAGCACATTAATGGGCTGGGCTGGTCTCTTCCTACGCGTTTGTACAGCACCTACCACAAGGGGGCCCTGAGCTCACCTGCAGCTTCTAGAAGCCACAGTAAGACGCATGCTTAATAGGCAGTGCCTAGGGACCCAGCCAAAGCGCTTTGCCATGTTCCCTGCTACAGCCAGAGGGAGCGGAGCGCTGATCTCCCATCCCCTTGGCTGCAGCAAGGAGTCCACATTGGTTTTATAGCCCTGTGGAAATGCGCTGCGCCTGGGTCCTGGCTCCCTTCTGCAGTCAGCGGGAGAGGAGTGGTGGACCACTTTGAAAGGCCCCATGGGCCACTTTTGGCCTCCGGGCCACGGGTTGGGAACCACTGTAAGAGTGCTTTTGTCCTGACCCTCAGCGTCCTTCTCTAACTACTATATAAGGCCTCTGGTGTGCTGCTGCAGGAGAGATGATGGTGGTGAACTTTCCTGAAGATGACCTCTCTCCGCACAGCCAGTTAATAAAGGGTATGGACCATGTGATGGCAGCCCCATTAGTGAGGAGTACTAATGACATTTGAGAATGAGGGATAAGCCAGTAGGGGACCAGACTAGCCTTGAAAAGGGATTTTTCCCCCTTCTTCAGCTCTGATTCTGGCTTTCCTCTGTAGTTTCTAGTGCTGAGCTCTGAAGGGACAGAAGAAAATGCTGGTTTTAGGTCTAGGGCAGATTTCGTCCTCTCTGACATGCCAGGACTCAGTCCTGCTCCCTGCCACAAGGGCAAACAAAAGCAGAATTTGACCCCTCATAATCCAGAGTAGCAAGGAAAGCATCTGCACTCTTCTGTCATCTATGGGTCTCACCGTCCTGGGTGCTGTACAGACCTGCTGAGGGACAAATCGCTGCTCCAGAGAGCTTTCTGCCTTGTCTGTTTAGGTTGTGAGACCCACCCACTGTCAGAGCCAGTCAGCGGTAGAGCCAGGACGAGAGAGTTTTAAATCTAGCCACCTATCCACTAAACCATGCAGCTCTACATAACAGCTCTTCTTAGCCCTAGATGGGTGCCCTTTTGTGGGGCATAGGCAAGTGGTCCATGCGTTCTCCAGGAGTGACTCCGGGCCCCTGGGGTGAGTGTTTTGTCTGTTTGTTGTTGTGTGCTTGCTTGATGTTTATAGTGGGGCCTGCTTTGGGGCCGTGTGCTGAGCCTAGCAGCCTGCTAGACAAGGCTGAAAGTTTCCCAACAGGGCAGGGCTAACTCAGGGAGAACAGGGGTTCAAAGAGACAGCTCTTTTGGGAAGAGGGGCACTAATGGACAGAAGCAGCAACCAGCAGCTCTACAAGGGAGTTCGGAGAGAGGGAGCGTGAGCCAGATACACCTAACAAACTTTCTCTAAACTTCAGCCAACCAACCAACCCACCTCACAAAAAAACCCCAACCCCCCCCAAAGAACCAACCAAACAACCAAACCCTGCAAGAGTAAAAGGAAAGCACCCAGAAGTCCAACAGCAGAGTGGGAGCTTCCGGTTTATTTCACTGAATGCCGCATGTAGGATTACCTGCTTTGTGGGCAGGGTGTGTGTGTGCATTCAGTGCAAGCAACTCATGGCCCTCAGAGACCTGGCACAGGCTCTTTAGGCCACAGTGGCTGATCTGGAGGAGCTAAGCAAAGAGGTACATAGAGAAGACTTTCCAGGACACAGCAGAACAGTCCCACTCAGTCCGACAGCCTCTATGCTGCTGAGAAGGATGAAAATCTTGGGGAAGGATCCCATAGTTGGGACTCGTATCCACTTGCCCTGAGGAAACCCCTCTGGGGTAGGAGGCCCAGTCATTAGGAAGCGAAGGCAATACATAGTGGATTCAATTATCAGAAATTGAGATTGCTGGGTGTGTGGTAACTGGGACAACTGCCTGCCAAATGTGAATGTTACACACTTCGCGTGACTTGAGGGCACTATTGGGGGGAGCCAGTGGTTGTGGCACATGTAGGTATCAGTGATTTGGGGAAAGGTAGGAGTGAAGTCCTGGAGGGCAAGTTTAGGCTGCTAGGTAAGAGATTGAAGTCCAGGACCTCCATGGTAGCATTCTACGAAATGCTTCTAGTTCCACATGCAGGGCCAATTAAGTCCAGCAGAACTGCAGAGTCCATCATCTGGGCCATGCATTGGGTGTCTGGAGGAAAAATTTAGGTTCATTAGGAACTGGGGAACCTTTTGGGAAAGGACGAGCCTGTACAGGAAGGATAAGCTCCACTTAAACCAACAATGGAACCAGATTGCTGGCAAGTAAAATAGAAAAGGTGGTTGAGGAGTTTTTAAATGAAGGGCTGGGGGACAGCCGACAGATGTGGAGGAGGACACTGTTTGGACAGACATCCCTTAGGGGAGGATTAATTAATGGAAATTCTCTCTATCCTAGTAAAGGGGAGAGGATAGAATTTGATAAAGTACAGGTAGGAACTGAAGAGAAAAATCAAACCAAAAAAGAGCCCCTTTCAATTATCTCACATGAAGGCAGATCTCTATGTATTGACGAATTTTATAAGTGCTTGTCTACAAATGCTAGAAGTCTAAATATTAAGATGGCTGAAGTTGAGTGCCTGGAATTAAACGAGGATATTGGTACCATAGGCATCAGAGAAACATAGTGGAATGAGGATAATCAAATGGGACATGGTAATACCAGAGCACAGAATAGAGGAATACCAGAGTAGGTCAAGCTAGTGGGAGGGTGGCACTATATGTGAAAGAAAGCAGAGTCAAACATAGCAGAAATCTTAAATGAATCAAACTGTACCATACAATCTCTACAGACAGAAATCCAATGCTTGAATGAGTATAACAGTGGGATTACATCACCGGCAACATGACCAGGACAGTGACTGACTGAAATGCTCCAGGAAGTTAGAAGCTACAAAAACTAGAAAACCCAATAAGAATGGGGGGGCGGTTCAAGTATCCCATATTGACTGGGTACATGTCACCTCAGGATGTGATGCAGAGATAAATTGAACATCTTAGTGGGGCAGAGGGGGGGAGAAATACCACAGAAACCCCCCAGAGTGGCATTTGACTTTAAAATGGGGAACTGTACAAAAATGAAAAAGCTAGTTAAGACAGAAATTAAAAGGAAGAGTTATAAAAGTGAAATGCCTGCAAGTGGCATGGAAACATTTAAAAATACTATGATAAAGGCCCATTAAATGTAGACACCAAGTTAACAAAAAAACAAAAAAAACCCAAAAGCTAGTATCCACAATCCCTCCCCCCCCACCCCACTAAGATAGGAAAAAATGGCCAGTTTCCATAATGAAGAGAGGTAAATAGTGGGGTCCCCCAGAGGTCTGTACTGGGACCAGTGCTGTTCAACAGATTCTTCAGTTATCTGGAAAAAGGAGTAAACAGTGTGGTGAGGTGGCAAAATTTGCAGGCAATACAAAATTACTCAAGATTGCAGTCAGAGTTACAGAGGATCTCACAAAATTGGGTAACTGGGCAACAAAATGGCAGATGAAATTCAATGTTGTGAAATGCAAAGTAATGCACCTTGGAAAACAATCCCAATTATACATATAAAATGGTGGGGTCTAAATTAGCTACCACCATTTAAGAAAGATTTTGGAGTCATTGTGGGTAGTTCTCGGAAAAAAAGCCACTCAATGTGCAGCGGCAGTCAAAAACGCTAACAGAATGTTATGAACCATTAGGAAAGGGATAGATAAGACTGAAAATATCATAATGCCACTATATAAATCCATGGTAAGCCCACACCTTCAATGCTTTGTGCAGTTCTGGTTTCCCATCACAAGAAAAGGATACATTACTAAGTGGAAAAGGTACCGAGAAGGGCAACAAAAATGATCAGTGGTATGGAACAGCTTCCACAGGAGAAGAGTTTTAAAAGATGGACTGTTCATCTTAGAAAAGAGATGAGTAAGTGGCAATATAATAAATATCTACAAAATCATGAATGGTGTGAGGCAAGTAAGTGTTATTTACCCCACCACATCACACAAAAACCAGGAGGTCCCCCAATGGAATGAATAGGCAGCAGGTTTAAAACAAAGCCAGGGAAGTACTTTTTCCACACAATACAGTCAACCTGTGGAACTCATTGTCAGGGGGACGTTGGGATGGCCAAGACTATAATGGGGGTCAAAAAAGAATGAGAAGTTCCCGGAAGATAGGTCCATCAATCTCTATTAGCCAAGATGGTCAGGGATGCAACCCCTTACTCTGGCTGTCCCTAAGCCTCCAACTGCCAAAAGCTGGGACTGGATGACAGGGGATGGATCACTCAGTAATTGCCCTGTTCTGTTCATTCCCTCTGAAGCATCTGGCGCCAGCCGCTGTCAGAAGACAGGTTATTGGGCTCACCCCGCATAGCCATTCTAACTGTTTAGGAATTCATAAGATCATAAATCTATTGGGTTTGTAATTTAGCAGCAGTGGGTTCCCTTTCCGAAGCTTTAAATTAGCTTTTGCATAAAACATATAAGAGGACATGAGGTATATTATAAAGATGAGGCATATTTCCCTTTGCCCCATTACAGCTGTTGAATTGTACTAGTGTCCATGGGTCTACAGGACCATTGGCAAACAAGCTTGCTATGCATTTCACAAGGCTTAAGTTCTTACCACGAACGATCTGGATTCCAACATCACTTGGGTCACAGATGATGCGTTTGCTGTCAATTTATACCCTACTGGATGGCTGTCTACACAACGTGGCCCAACACAGTCTGGCATGATTGCCTAGGTCTGTCTGTTCAAGCCTGAGCCAGGAATATCAGAGCAGGGGGAGAGAGGCAGAGCAGAGGTGCCTTAGCAGGGCTGAATGGCAGGGTCCTGGAACTGGAATAGCAGGGATGAGGGGAAGGGGTCGGTTTAGGGCAGAGCTGTGTGGGAGCCCAGCATTGCATGGACCAGAAGTATGGGACTCTGGAGGTCTGGATTAAGGGACAATGTGGCAGAAGCTTGCCTAAGAGGACAAAGGCATGCAAGCCCATTGCACCCACAAGCTTGCATTTGCGCATGCAAAGCAGGTAACTGAGCATGCAAGTGGCCGGAGGGGATCATTGTCACCTGCGTGCTCGTTCATTTCTGCATGCTTTCCTCTAAAAATCAGGGAGCCTGCCTGTGCTGAGCTGAGCCCCAGCAAGTCCTGTCCATCACTAACATGTGCCACAATAAGAGGGGTGAATTAAACACAGTGCAGATGGCATGGGAAAAACTGCAAAGCAGACAATCTGGCTTTGGAGGAAGGATATTAAGCAGGATCCTCAGACAAATCTAGCTGAATGTGAGGTATAGGGCTCTTACGCTGATTATTTTTCATTGGGTGGGGAAGAAGGAAATCATTTTAGGACTGAGGTATGCAATAGTCTAGAGAGAGGTAGGGGAGAGAGGAGATGAGAGAGAGAGTGCACCGGGGGATGCTAGCCATCAGGCAGTTCATGCCTTTACAATGTATAACTAAATGACATAAAATACGTCCATTATTAGGGTCATAAAGCCAAGCACTCAAAAGGCAGGAAGTGCCAGAATTTAGACTGCCCCTGGCCCCTTGCAGCCTGAATTTGGCCCCCTTGTGCGTCATGCATACAATCTTTAATTGAATGATAACATACTATTTTTTCCACAGAACCCCAGCCTCATTCCCTGCACAGGATGTAGCCGCTCTGGGAATGATGAATCAAGTCACTGCTGTTCTAGCATGAGGCGCTAGAGCCACTCAATGAAAAAGTCACCAGGATTTTCTGTTGTTGTGCCCTTAAAAAAATGTATTTTTCATTAGCCTCATTCTTGGAAACAACTGAAGCATTTTGGCCCCTCCACCAGCAGTAGCTATGGTAATTCCTGCCTACAGCAGAATCCCCATGGGTGCTACCAGCCATGTCACATACGCCTGCTCAGAGCAGGCCTGGACAGCATGGAAGTGCAAAAACTGGTGGCCTATCAGCATTACAGGCTCCCTTGTTTGCGGTGTTGTTTTGCTGTGACACTGGTTCAATTACCTAGGCTTTGTCTCCACTAGAGAAACAAGAGATGCCCACCACCACTGGGTCTGCTGCACATCTGTCACATGCCAGCTGTCCAAACAAGTAGTTTAACTGTGGGGCAATGTGGATCAGGGGCTCTCATCAGCCGGTGGTAGCAAACAGGTGTCATCAGTATGCAGAAGGTTTGGGATGGAATCCCACAGCTCCAAGGTTTGCGGAAGGGTCCATCATGGACAAGGTTAAGAACTACTGCTGTAGGTGAAAGAAAGACTCTCTGGTGAGGAAAGCAGGGGACCAGATTCTGATCTGAATTCTGTATGTGCTTAGACTTTAATCTAAACAAAGCATCTGTGCCACCACTTCAAAACACAGCACACCCTTTATTAGAATATTACAACAGAATTACATCCTCCCGCATTCGTGTACAGCCACGAGTCAGCAATACCACCTCGAAATCTTCCTAACCCCCAAATTCCAAATACAGCTCCCGCCTCAGCCTTTCCAATGCCCTGCTCACGGAAGATATGACTTGAAGGGATCAATCCAGAATAGCTTGACTGAAGCCAATGGAATTACATTGCAGCATCACTCAGATCCGATTCAGATCCAGAGAGTCCTGAAGATGAGAAGCAGTTTGAGGGCTGGCATGGGGTTGGGTAGATGGGAAACAGCTGGATAATATTCCCACCTTGGGTATAATCATTAGCACTCAGAAGGTGCTTTTCATCTTCAAAGCACTTGTTGAACATTGATTTATTACACCAAGCACAAGTGAGGAAGGGTCTCTGGGGAGATCAGAGCTGAAGTGGCCCTTTGTTAGGGCAGATTGTGGTCCCTGTTACAGGGGGATGTGTCATGCCATTGATGTCCATGGAATTAGTCCAGTGTCACTGAGATCAGAATCTGGCTCCAAAGCTATATCATTCTCTTCCTTACCCCATCACATGCTATATCTCTTCACTGATGAGGTATGGGAGGGAATATTACCCTTCTACCCTCTCTCTCTAATATCCCAGGACCGATATGGCTACAACAACATTGCAAACACCTATGGTCACTGTTCATTGGATGCAGTGCGTTCATTTCCACCTTAGGGTGCGTCTACACTGCATTTAAACACACCCAGCTGGCCTGTGCCCATTGACATGGGCTATGGGGTTGTTTAATTGCCATGTGGCCAATTGGGCTTGGGCTCGGGCTCCAACTTGAGCTCTGGGACTCTCCCCCCCTCACAGGGTCCTACAGACTGGCTTCCAACCCAAGTGTCTGTACCACGATTAAACAACCCTGTAGCCTGAGCCCAGTGAGCCAGTCAGCTGGCCTGGGCCAGCCACAGGTTTTTAATTGCAGTGTAGACACACCCTTAGGGCAGAGGTAGCCCATGGGTGGATCCTGGGCCAAATCCAAACTGCCAGATGCTTTTGAACAGACCCCAAAAGCTTTCATTTACTTATGATCTCTATTGTTATTTTATATTTTCTCTGGCACCCAGACCTTGCCAAAAATAAAATGGACGACTCCTGCCTTAGGGTGTGATATACTGGCTGTGTCTACTCTAGCCATTTTTCCTGTATTATGATTATATGTATTATTTTTATTAACAGAGCACCCAGGAGCCCCAGTCTGGGACCAGAACCCCATTGTGCTAGGTGCTGTACAAACTCAGAACAAAAAGCTGCCTTACGGAGCTTAGAGTCAAAGTAAAAGATTCTGGCTCAGATCAACTAAATGAGTTGTACAAAGTCATACAGTCCGTGGGAGAGCAAGGAACTGAACATGGGTGTCTAGCTTGTACCCCAACCACTAGACCATCTTTCACCTTAGAGTCTCCTAGCTGCCACCGCCACCAATAGCACAGGAATAGGCCATTTACTATGATCAGGTTAGCAGCTGACAAGTTGTGCTCACTCAGGGTTTAACCTATATCCCCTCTTAAGGGAGCCAGCTTGCATTAAAATCACCACCATGCTCAGGGTAAGGATTTGTGTGTGTGAACAGGACAGCACTGAAGTTATAACTCAAGTTAACTTTGCAGTGAAGACAAGCCCCAAGTGCTGAACAGGAAGATAACAGGGCATAGAAATTTGCCTAGGGTAAGATCTCAGAAAGACAATTTAGCCAGGGGGGAGGGGAAAAAAGTGGTACAGGGAGAAGTGTTCAAGCAGAGGGGAAGGGCTCACTTACTCCTCTCTACCTCCCTCCCTCCCAGAAGACAGAATTTACCGAGGTCCAGAAACCATCTAACAAAAGCTGGGGTCAGGTGCCAGGGACCTGCTTTGCACTTCAATGAGTGGCTGTCAGTGAGAGATGATAGCAAGTCTGCAGGGAAATGAATGTAAAGGGTGATTTTTGGCTGACTCTGCAGAGAGAGCTTGGCAAGAAGCTAAGGACAATGAAAGTGAGTCAAGTGCTTCCAAACCTCTAGGCTGGGGGAACAGGAAATTGACGGATAACTAAGGCCTGTAAAAGAATAGCCAAACAGCCAGATCTGTATTAAGCAAGGGGCAAAAGGGGCTAATTACAGAGTTATTAAATGGGATAACAAAAGGAGAGCTTGGAAAGATGGGCCCAATTTTTATGTCATATACATTAGTGTAAAGCAGAAGTTACAGTAATTAACTGCCTTCTCACCCACAGATCTCAAAGCACTTTACCACACAGCAGCAAGATCGTTCTCTCTCTTTTCCAGATGGAGAAACTGAGGCACAGAGCAAGGCTACACCAGGCTCTGCAGCTGTACAGAAATGAACATGGGCCAGTCTCTGGCCTTCCCCTAGGAGTCCAAACCAATGAGCATAGCTACAGGGCTTTAATATACAAGGCTTAACTAGAACTAATCACAAATGTCTGAGGTTTTCCTCACTCAACTACCTGACTATTAGCTGGCATTTCTAGAAGCGCTGACAGTACCTTCCCCATATGAGGATGGCACAGTCTGTGACCAGACCACCCCAGCTCACAAAAGGACTATCCACCCATCACAACCCATTAGCTTAGTCTGCATGGGGGGAGAGAACATCCAATCCCATTTTGCAAGATTTAGGGCAACTGCTCCTTGAAAAAAAACCACCTCAACTGGCTCCTCTGGGCCCAGAAGTCCCAATGCCTCCTGTAGTTCACCTGAGACATGCAGCTACCACACCATTCCCTAGGTGGGGTCCGCTTACATCCCCACCATCGCCTTCTGACTGTCCCATCGGAGGCAGCTAACCTCACAAGGGGTGCTAAGCAAAGAGCATACAGGGAGCACAATTATGTCCGGCTCACGAGTGAGCATCACATGGGAAGGGGGATGTTACAGAGTCACATGCATATAGAATACTCACGCAGCAAAGATTGTAAGGGCAGAAGGAACCAGCATTTAACTATACTTCCTTGGAGAGAAAGCACTTGCCTAGGATTTGAACTCAGAACCTCATACATCTGTAGAGCAACAAGCCACTCCACGGCTTGCCTTCTGTTTTACTTGGGAGGCAGCATGCATCATAGGGTGCTGTACTCACTGCTGGCTGGCCCCTCCTTCTGATAATCTGGGGGGGGGATTAGCTCCAACCACTTCAGCAACCCCTTTTTCTCTTTCCCCATGGCAGCTCTCCTCCTGCTCATGGAGACAGGGTACAGTTGCTCTGTGAGTAAGCCCTCCGGCCAGGTCACCCTGTGATTGCCCCTTCTGCAAGAGTCTTTCACAGTCCTGCACCAACAGCCTCCAGCCAACCTCACATCCGCACCCCTGACTCGGTCATTCCCAGTGACTCGGGCACTCTTCCCCCTCGTTGCCCCAAGCCAGACCACCCTGCAGCAGACAATGGGGATCCCAGGCCCGCTCTATTCTGAGTTCCAGTCCAGGGCTCTCCGCAAGCAGGTAAGATCGGGGTCTTCATTCACCCTACTGTGCTGTTCCTATGCTTCTTTAAGCTTCTTCAGCTTTCTATGTCTGACCCCTCTCTTTTAGGGCTATAGGTAACCCTTGCCTCATGGGTTCCTGTTGCTTCCCTCACCACCTCAGGCCTAGAGACTATCCCCATATTGCTTCTCTCCTAACTTTACAGACTCCCTATTCCTTCACAGGTGAGATTCCCCCTAATTAGCACCCTCTTCCCCCCCTTCCCTTTGCGGTTTAATTGGCTGATTGGGTCCACCTGCCCTCATTCAACTCTCTCAGGGCCAGAGTGGAGCATAAACTCATCATAGGGAGTACATAAATTAGTCCAGGGGGTTAGGTCCGAAATGGAAGAGTATTCTTGATTTTGCAAGTGCTGTTAGGGGGCCTACACAACCTCTTGTATACAAGTCAGACTCCCATCCAAAGATAGCACATGCTTTGGTGGGTTTTGAACACTGTCGGGAAACCCAGGTGATGGAGTAGGGAAGCACTATAAACAGCCTCCTTTTCAGGGCCACTGCACGAATCTGAACCAGCAACTCCCCCCCATAAAACCAGAAACTTCCCACTGGGCCAGTCACTGTCATGTGACTTTTCCTCTGTCAGGAATTCCTGCCTTTTATAGGGTTACCATAGTGCAGGTTCCTAAACAGCCGATGCTGCTGGGTGAGTAGGAGGGGGCAGTTTCTGACTGCCAATCTCTGAAGGCAGCCCAGAAGTAAAGGTAGCAAATACCAAATCGTGGACATTTGTTTGTATTTCAAAAATGTGCCTGCACAGAGATCAGAGGACCAGAAAAGAGTTCATGTCTGGGAGAAGCTGGATGTAAGGTAACCCTAAACTTTTACCATCGCTTCCTGGAGAACCTAGGTGTGTGTTTTCCAAACACTCAGTCATGACCAGTCCCACCACTGCATGGTGTCTGACATGCCAGGGAATCCTAGCAGTCTCCTACGGCTGCAGCAAGTCAACCCAATGGCTTATTTCTTGTGTGTGGTTTTTAGCCTGCCTTCCATCGTTTCATAAAGAAAGAGAGTGGTGTCTGATGTACAGAGTGAAGGGGACAGGTGTGGGGGAGTTAATAGTTTTCCAATAATCAATACCCAAATAATTGATACAAATGTTAACTGTGCTAATACAGTTAGTGAGGGGGGTTCTCTTAAGTCTGGATTAGTTCAATACTAATGAACTTTGACTAAATCTTCTTGATTGGATTTATTGATTTAATAGTTAGCGAAGACAGGATGTACACAGAGACACATACTGTTACCAGCAGCTGTGGAAGACCTTTCCCTGTAGTTTGCTGATAATCTGCATCCAGTCTGCAAATGGCCTTCCTTCTTCCTGATTCCTTAAGGTAATTAGACCCTCAGTTTTTATTGTGTATCATGCCAGTCCTTATTTATTTCATTCTTTTGGTACATACAACTGCTTACCTTCGGTTATTGTCCAAGTTCCCTTCCAACTTTCCAGCTGCCTCAACACCTTCTGGTTAGTCAAAGTTTATTCCCTTTTTGGGGCAATCTTATTCATTATATCTCTCGCACACATGTATCAGTTAATGTTACTAAAATATCTGTTGCAGCATTTTGTAAAGATAATTGATTAGGTCCTTTCTTTAGCTCGTTTTAAGCTGAGACTGAGACATCTCAAGATTTGGGTCCAGCTTGAAATCTGGTTGAAGCCTTAGGCTGAGTCTTCGGTTTTAAAGTCCAGAAGAGACCATCATGGTCCTCTAGTCTGACCTGCTGTGGTACTGCTAACCTCAGCGATCAGAAATCATGAATCAGACCCACGAAAAACATGGGAGAGGCTTAAAACTCATGCGGTTTTAAAAAAAATAAATGTTGGGTTCTTTTTATTTGCCTGGCTCATCTCTGAGCCGTTAGGCTGCACTGATGTCAGGTTTTCAATTTCAAGTTTTCCTCTACAACCAGGAGGGCTAGAAATTTGTACTATTTTAAAAAAACGAAAGCTGAGATTCTCATGCAATCTCTTCAGCCCAGTCTTTGGGGCTTTAAGGAAAACACCAGATCTCACCCATTGGCAGCACAGCGCACGCACCACACAGGCCATAGCATTACAAGGTGCATAGGGGAGTTAAGTGATGTTCAAAAACCCGCTTCTTAAGTGAAAATGTTCTTAAAAGTGCTACTAACCCTTGGCTCCTCTGCTGTGACTGACAGTCAGTTTGTGTTTTTGTGAGGTGGCAGCAGAGTGATGTGCTAGTCCCTGGGAAGGGTGTAGGGTAGTAGGTCTCCTCCCGTGGGCACCGGTGGGCTTCAAACATATTTTTCCACCCTGTCTGGCAAAATGGCTCCGGCCTCTCTCGGAGCCGGCATTGAACCTAGCAGCAAAAGACTCTCTGGCTAATCTCGAACTGTGTCCCCAGTAGCAACCACCTGACCCTGATTACAGAGAACAGATAAACTGAAGAAGGCCATGCCATGCGGTGCACTATAGAGACCTCCTACAGAAGTGGCAAAGAAGGGATTAATTTTGACGTAATCCCAGTCTCTAGGTATCTGCATGGAGAAGAGATTTCCAATGGCAGATGGCTCTTCAGTCTAGCAGAAAAAGGCATGATGAGATCCAGTGGTTGGAAGCTGAAGCTAGACAAATTCAGACTAGACATGTTTTCCACAGGGAGGTCAATTAATCATTGAAACAACTTACCAAGGGGCGTAGCAGATTCTCCATCACTGGCGATCTTTAAATGAAGACTGGATGTCTTTCTTAAAGACAATTCATGGCAAGATATTTTGAAGGGATATTCAACCTTGTGCGTCAGAGCTCAATCTTTGAGGCCAGGGGGCAGATTATCCTACCTCCACCTACTATGGGTTCTTTCCCATCCTCCAAAGGTGCTTCCAGCCTCAGAGACAGGAGACCAGGCTATCTGGATTTGGGGTCTGATCCCGCCTGGCAATTCCTATGTTGCTAGGAGACACTCTAGCTCAAAGAGAAGTTGCTGCAGGTGATTCTCTGGCCTGTGTTTTGCACCAGCTCAGACAAGAGGATCATAAGGGTCCCTTCTGGCCTTAATACTGCAAACTCTCTCCTTCCGGCTAAGGGAAGGAGGACAGCTGCCTATCCCCAGTGCGGTGATTGGCAGGAAAACTGGGCTGGGATGGAGTGAGTGAATTCCCTCTGAAAGGGCTGTGCAGTGGGCAGCTCGGAGCTGAATCTGCTGGATAGGGCAAGAGGGGCAAGCTGGAGTGTTGGAGAGACTTGGTTCCTTGGAACTTGACTAAAGCAAACCCCATGTCAGTGCTTGGCCAAAGCAAAGGGAAGCCCTGTTCTATCTGGGAACTCTTTTCTGCTTTGCAGTAAAGCCCAGGCCACAGGTGTGTGAAATGCCCCACAGAGCTGGGACCTCTCCTCTGCTCCGCTCAGACTCAGGCCGGGCAGCAGAGGCTGTACCAACTTTCCCTCACGCACTCTCAGGCTTTAATGAGATGCTGGAGCAGTTTTAGACCCACCCCAAGAAGGGAGATGTTTGTAGGTGAGTCTGTCTGGGGGGGCTGGACACAGGCACAAGGGAGCAGCTTTCCCATTCGAAAGAGCCTTTCTGGAAAAGGCAGCAAGGTTAAAACAACTCTCCATCATCATGTGCCCCCGACAGCTCAGCGGTACATTGCTGCACACCCTGCCTGGGCGGATGGCAGGCAATTTCCAACACAGCTCCATTAATCTGCAAGTGGCAGGTAACACTGCAGGGACCGTAGCAGCACTGCACAGAGAACAGCCACGCACACACAAAAGGGAGCTAATCATTGCCACATTCATCATCCATTAGATTCCAGCCTTCAGCCCAAGTAGGCTGCGTCTCAGCGTTTCCACCACGGGCCAATAATTAGCACAGCAGGCGGCAGGCTGTGCCTTTCCCGAGCCCGCGTTGCACCGTGCTCCAGTCTTGTTCTTCACGGCGCTGACGTCAGTCCGGGGGGAGTGTCAAGCACACAACTCCACCGCACAGACGTCACTGGATGAACAGATCTGTTCCGGAGAGCTCGTCCACATTAGAAGCGCTACTGCAGCAGCGCAGCGGCCGCGTGTCTGGTGAAGACGCTCTATGCCAACAGGAGAGAGCTCTGCCGCGCTCCTAAGAAACCTGCTGCAGGGCTCGTACACCCCGTGTCCCGTTTGGGGTGGGGGAAGGGGCACTGTGGTCCCGTAATTGGGTCTAACTGTCCGCGCTGTGCTTCAGGGCAGCCTGGCCTAGTGGCCCAAGTCAATATGGCTGCCCTGCCATCAGGGCTGTGTGGCCTAGTGGTCAGAGTCAATATGGCTGCCCTTGCTTATTGTCACACAGGAAGTCTGTAGCAGAGCTGCAAACGGCCCCACGCTCTGCTGATTCTCAGCCCTCAACACAAGGCCAGCAGACCCTCTTTCTTGTCTGAACCCAGACCCCTTGAAAGCCAGTCCCCTGCTGTAATCGTGGGTCTGCCCTCTCTGCAGCAAAACCAGGCTGCTGGGGGTGAAAGTGCTACTCTGCCCGGTCTGGCACTGGTTTCTCTTTGTCTTTCCTGGCATATGAGGCAAAAAGGGATGAGTAAAAGCTCCCGGAAGCTTCATTTTTTACTCTGCCTGTTCAAAGCTGGAGGGATTAGGACAAGGCAGATAACGGAACAGCCAGGGAAATGCAGCAGCATCGCTCACACCAGACGAGCTTTAACCTTTTCCCCCAAACAGCCTCCGGAAAAGCTGGGCCGTTCTCTGGGGCACCACTGCAATAAAACGCTTCAGGAAGGGAATGAAAAGGAACAGCGGGGCTGGAGATTTTCCTGCACAAAGAAGAGGCTTCTAGCCCCAACTGAGAGTACATCATAGAATCCATTGCGCTAGCCCCTGATTTAAATGGAAGCACAAGCAGGGGCTTATTTATATGGCACTCAAATGTGCCAGGTCCTTTACAGAGCACGTACAGACACAGCATGGTGCTTACTGCAAAGATCTCACAACCGGGTGTTTGACGAGATGCAGCAAGGGAGAGGAACAAACAATAAAGGCCACAGGACAAAGGGGTGACTAGGTTATGGGATGGCCCCACGGGAGGGTCCCCTAGTTTCTGGTTTTAAAGTCCCATAGGTCTAGTGGAGGGAGTGGGGTTTTTCAGAGGGTTTTAAATGCAGCGCAGGCAGTCCTTGTGCCTCAGAACAATAACGGCCTGGAGAACCCCAAGCGTCAGGCCACGACAAATCACAAGATTGGCTTAATTATTCCCCCCCCCCAATAATAAATGTTGGGTTCTTTTAGCTGCCTCATGGTTTCTGAGCCTTTCAGGTGCCCTTGAGTCACATTTTCCCGGCATACCGAGTGTTAGAAAAGGGGTTGTTTATTTTAATGAAAGCTCAGAATCACATGATTCCAGGAGCTGAGGCTTTAAAACAAACATAATATCACGAGACTCACAATAAAACCAGGAGTGCTGGCAACCCAGCAGTAACCGAATAACACAGCGGCCCTGGCTGGCTGACATGCTCAGGGTGGTATTTTCGGGGTCAGGAGGCGGGGTGCGCACACACACATCGGTTTGGGATGATCAGCCAAGGGTAGCTGGGTGAGCTCGAGTCCCCTGATGCCAGTGGGGGGTGAGAGGGGCGGGATCTGGGCATGTAAAGCTTTGTCAGTGGGCCCACGCTTTGTCTATACTACGCTGATTTCCAAAGCAATTGCAGCAATCCGATCAGCTGCCTTAGTGCAGTGGAGTTGCCCAGGGCTCAGAGAATAGGGAGGCTCTGCACCCATGGGTCTTGAGTAATGGAAAGTAATGGAGGCTTGCTAGGGGGTTTTATCATTTCTACCTCCCAGGCAAGTGGGGCAGAGCTTTCATTTCTGTTTCTTTTTCTTGCACCAGCTGCTTGGAAGATCATCAGCAGGGCCTTTGATGGGCGTGCTGAGATCTGCAAAGCCTTGAGCAGAGCTGTAGCAGCTGATTGCCCAGGACAGGCTGCAGGAAAGGGAGATGCAGACCATAACGGTACTGATAACCAGGCAGAGGTGTTGTGGGAGGGCAAGGTGGGCTATGGGAAGACAGGAGAGACTTGGCGTGCAGGTTTCAGCGCCAGAGCTGGGCCTGTTGCGCATTCCCTCACCACTCCAGGCCTTGGTTGCCTCAGCTAGAGACTGAGGACAATAAGATGTGCAGTGCTCAGATCAATAGGCTTTGAGAGCCTCAGATGGCGGCGCTCTAGAGACACAAAGTGTTCCCAGCCTAAGCTAGGCACCCACAGAAGGGACACAGGACCACCTGCAAACAGCCAAATCCCCTGCCACAAAGTGAGGGGTCAGGGCTTCCAGGCAGTGTGGGCCAGAGACCAGCCGTACTTCAGGCCCTCACTGCTCACCTGGCCCCACCTGGTGAAATTAGCCAACCTCCTCGGCATGCCCCAGCTGTGGGGTTGTGGCCTGTGGAATACATGCCTCCTAGGCCTTCCCACTGTCCTGGGGGATGGAGGTTCGTGGTACTCCAGTCAGGGGTGGAGCTGTCAGATAGCAGGCACGGTGACATGGCCACGCTTGTCACGCCATCTTGACATGCCCATGGCAACTTGTAGCACAGGATGCAAATGTTATGTTCCTTTACGCTTAAAGGGGCAGAGATCTACAACCTTGGACTGGCAGGAGCCACTGCTGGGCCATGCATGGATGGGGCATGCATCCAGCCTCCTTTACCCGCTGCCACTATTGGAGGTCAATTCTGGTGCTAGCCAGGAAATTTGTCCCTGCTCCCTCATGGGGGGAGCATGAGGAGCAGGTTCACCTCACCGACGCCCTGCTGGGTGGCTGAGCGTGTATTGAGACTCCCAGACTCCTTTGCATTCGGGGGCACGTCCCAGTTCTCAGTGGAGTGAGGCACGGCGCAGCTGTGGAAGATTTCCCATGAAGGCACAATCCCCTGAAATCACAGCAAGTCCACTCAGCGCAATGCCAGCCTCACAGGCTATAATGCTGACGCTTTGCTGCCTCTTTCTCTAGCAACTTCCCATCAAGGATTTCAAGGCACTTCCCCTGCCCCACCCCACAATATTAGTGAATTGGGCAAAACCTGGTGTGGGCAAAATTCTGCGCTCAGATCTGGATCTCGGCTCTCGTAACTGAAGGCAGGTGTTGCTGTCCCCATTTGCAGAGAAGGAAACTGAGGCACAGTGGGTAAAGCCCAAGTTTTCAAAGGAGGGAACTGGCTTTGGATGCCCAAACCCAGATACTTATGATCAGATTTTCCAAGATACTGAGGCAGCTAAAGATGCAGATGGGAATTTCCAAAGCATTGTGGCACCTAACCCCCATGGAATGCAATTAAATTCCTGAAATCAGTGGGCATCAGGGGGAGAACCAGGTCCTGATTTTCAGAAATGCTAAGCACCCACAGGTCCAGCCTGGGAGCTGCAGGTGCTTGGCGTCTCTGAAAGCCGGTGCCTACCGTGCCTCAGCTTGGGCTCCCAGCAACAGGAATTTGAGGCCAGTTTTGAAAATTTGGTCCAAAGCGACTGCCCCAAAAGCCAGCGAGAACATCTGGCAGAATGACTAGAGTGCCGTGCGGTACCGTGCCTTAGCCATGATGCTCACAACCCATGGCAGCCCTAGGAACAGCGTGCCAGGCGGTGGTTCATAGTGACTGTGTTCCTTATGAAGACAAATGGCCTCCAGTCTTTGATGAGCTGGGAGCCAGAGAGAGTCACTTTTGCAGCGACTGTGGATGGGGCAAGGGCATTTGCAGAGTGCTGGTGGGGGCCTGGAGATCTGCAGTCCCTCTGTCAGCCAGACCCGAGCTGGCCAGCGCACTCCCGTTTAGACAGAACGCCCATTAATCTAACAGCGCCATTGTGCTGCTGCAGCTGACTGAGACGTATTACTGCTGCACTGGAGGCAGTTTAGCTGCATCTGCCTTTTGTGTGTGTGCTGTCAACAGCCATCACATCAACTCAGCACCGAGTTCCAGCTCATCTACCTTCATCTCCCCTGAGACAGCTGGGCGGATTTCAGAAGGGAGAGAATCTTCCACTTCAGAGGAATCCAGCTTGCAGTCTCCCCACTGCAGTCTCATTCTGCTCACTGGTTTACGATCAGAGGCTGGGTGGGGCTGGGTTCTCTGCATGGCTCTTGTAATTCAGATTCTCTATGCTCACGTTTAGTTTATGGAGTAGGCATTTTCCATAGCCTGCCTGCTGTGAGCAAAATTCTGCTCTCTAATTTGCTTTGATCCAGGATCTCAAACCTGAGCAGACCCGCAAGCAGACTTCTGCCCTATGGATACATTTTGCACACATACAGACTACCACGGGGGAGGCTTTGAACCACACCCCCCAGCTCCTTTGGGGAGGTTTGGGTGCAGGTTCTGAGCACAAACTTCCCAGCCAGCTTCATCACTGTGGTAGGCTAAATCCAGCTCAGGATCCTAACATACCAAGACTTTGAGCGAGGTCTGTCCAGGCTTTAAATGGCATGACATGGACCTGCCCCGACATACATACAGGATTTCTACGCCGAGCCTGCAGCAGAACGAATTCCCCTCAAACTGCATTTTGACCCTGTGGATTTTGTTTTATTCTGCTGAGTTCAGAGGTTTTTAATTATTTTCATAAAAGGCTGCTGCTGATGTCTAAATTGCAAGATAGCCAAGCTGGACTAGCATTCCAGGCACAATGTTAATGAACCTAGATCTCTTTCCATATGCCCTACTGGTGCTGGCCCAAATCCCTCCCACACCCTGCTGGGTAGTACTGCGTACCACTCAGCTGCCACCCTCCACCCCAGAGCAAGCTGCATTTCAGTGGCACCACATGATTGCATGTCCCAAAGATGATCATCCCCAAAAGTGAAACTCTAATGCTGGAAAGTGTTTGTTTTTCACGACCTGGGATCAGTTCTTCAAATAACTCTGGGGTTTGGGATTTTCATTTAAAACAAATGGAAAATGTAGACCAAAATGAACATTTTTGTTTTGGCCCAAAGACAGCTATTTGGCCCAAAAATGTTTGGGAAGAAAAAACAGGGCGAGTCCTGTAGTACTAACACGGCTACCCCTTTGGAACTTTGGAAAGAAAGTTTTCCAGTGGTTCCACTCCATCCCATAGAGACAGACCCACTCCGCCTCCTCCAGCTGAAACACCGTCATGGCTGTTGGAAGGAGTGGTTAAAAGCAAGAGGAGCGTGAAAGCCGGGGAGGATGGCATGCACAGATGCTCTTTCATGGGGGAGCAGCAAGGGATGGAAGCTTTGCGAAAGCAGGCCTCCAGAGAAGCAGGCAGCTCCTGTCCGGTAGCTCAGGTCTGGCTGTCTCTCAGAATTGGGCTGCTGCCAGCTGACTAGTGACAAGCCATCAAATAATTCTTCTTTCTCCTCCTTTTTAACTTTCTTCTGCCAGCTCCCGTCAGGCCAGGTTTAAAGTGAGACTGAAGCACCGGGATGGAGCCCTGCTGTGCTGTCCCGCTGAGCCGGGAAGGGGCGAGAAGGGAGACAAAGGACAGCCAGGCAGCCAGGCTTAGGTACAGTTGCTAAGTTTTGTGCACTTCCATGGGTCACTTTTTATGCAAATTACTTACTGTGCTAATCTGCATAAACACACCCCTACCCCAAACAGTTGGAGGTCGGACATGGAGCTGCACAAAACGTGGCTGGGAGGGTGGGAGGGCTTGGGGCAAACTGGTGAGAAGCCCTGTCCGCACTGGGTTGTTTTGCACAGAAGTAGCTTCCCCAGCGTAGCTCCACGATTGAAGCCTCCCAGTGAAGATGCCTGGCACCAATATAAGCAGCTGGTTGAAGGCACAGGTGTTCACACTAGCACAGTGCAACTGCATTAGGGGTTTGCAGGGTCTAACTGCAGCAATACCAAAACCCTAACCTGTGTAGACAAGCCTCTTTCTGGCTGATGCAGTTATAGCAGGGCCATTTTCCCTAGTGTAGACAAGCCCGTAGCGGCAGGCAGAGTCAGAGAGTGGCCAGTGCTCAAACACTGACCTCTTTCTAGAAAACCCACATCCTCCATCCGAACATTCAGGCCAACAGGTGTCTAATAAGGAAGGATGGGTTGACAGCTAAGGCACTGGTTTAAAACTCAGGTCACTGCGGTTCTAAGTGGAGCTGACTGGAACCTTTCCAGCAGAAAACATTCCCTCTGATTTCAGCCATCCTTCAGAACTGGAATTGTGCGGGGGAACATCTCCCCTTCCCCCCAGATTTGTTCATGCTGCAATGACTCTTTCCCAGCGGAAGTTCCCAACACCAGCAACTAGCCTGCCGATTGCTTGGCGGAGGGGTTTATTTCGGTTTCTCCTGCCCATGTTCTGACTGTCTAGATTTCCAGTTGGGTACCTAGGCCCCAGGGTGTGTGTTGCGGGGGGTCTTTCCCAAACAGAACATCTATTGTAGAAGGGGCTCCCTGCTGGCCCACCCCCTCTGGCTGGGTTTGGCAGCTCTTTCTCTCTAGTGCCCCTGCGGATGGTCGCCCTGGCCTGCAGTGGTCTTGGTTGGCTGGCCAGGTCACGGTTTAGTTCCACCCCCTTTCAGGTCATTCCAGTCCAATCCCAAGTCCACACTTCCACTCCCTGCTGCCCCTCCGCCTGGAGGTCACTAAGGTGTGGTCTATACCTAAAACATAGGTCAACCTAGCTACGTCCCCGAGGGCTGGGAACACTTTCACTCCATGGGAAACACAGTAGGTCACCCTAAGCCCCACTGTAGACCCCCATGGAAGAATGGTGCCTGACTAGGAGGTGGAGCTGCTAAAGCAACAGAAAGCCCCCGTCCATTGCGGCAATAAGTGTCGACACCACAGCGGCAAAGCTGCTGCTGTCGGGTTGTAATGCTTGTTGTGTACACATACCCTGAGACCCACAGCTCATTCTCCCCCAGTATGTTCAGCACTGACCATTCAAGTCCGGTAGCCCCTCTCAACTCCCAGTATGTTACCAAAGTGTGTCTCACAGGAATGCCTGGTCTCCCACCACCATGGTACCCCTTGGTCTGAGCTCTGTACAGAGCCACCTTCAGAATCACTGCTGTGAGAGTCCCAGCTCCCGCAGCTTTTCCCCATTTACCTGTGCATACTCAGGGTTTTCTCTGCCTCCAGTGGTCTTCCCTGACACCCTCCTCTTCCCAGGCTCCCTTCTCCAGTCCCCTCCTCCTTCAGGGCTTCTGACTAGGGTCCAGCCCAATGTCTGCAAAGATCCTGCTTGCTCTTATTTCAAAACACGGCCTTCCTAGACTCTCCCCTCCTGGGGCTGCTGCAGGAACCCATCCCTTCTGCAGCTCTCCGCTGTCCCCAGATGCCCTGTAGGCTTTACTGTCACCAGGGGTGCACACAAGAATTTAAATTCCACTGCGCTTCCTGCCAGTGTCCCGGAGGAGTTCTGTGCCTCCCCGCCTGGGTCCCGGGGGCCGGAGACGTCCTGTGCTTCCCTGCTGATTATTGGGAGGTATGCCCCCCCTTGAACAGCCCCTGATTGTAACTGCCTTTTTCACTACATCCAGGCTCAGGACACGATGCTTCTCCCTACAAGCATCACTCCCCCTGGCCTCCGAGGCATTCTCTTGGCTCAAGAACTCATAGTTGCTGGTTCTAGCTCCAGGTTTCTTTCTAGCATTAGCCCAAGAGAGGACCGATCGCCTCCCAGGGCACTCTTTCCCACCCCTCTGTTCCTTCTGTTATGAAGGTTCAGTTCCTCCCCACTGGGTTTGATCACTAAGCAGGCCTAGCAGCCCTTCAGGTACCACCCACTGGTCTAACTGGGCTCACACACCTCTTATCCCACGGTTAACCAGGGTGGGGTTTATATGCCCCAGCACACCCACACTTAGGAAATTTTCTGTTTTCAGAGTAGAAAGAAGAATCTATTCTGAACACATTTCAGAGAGAGTAAAGCAGCTTGTGACAAAACAAAATGGGGTATAAATGCTTTCAAATTTACTGAAATTTCAGCTGATTTTTTCTCTCCATTGTTCAACCAGCTCTATGGAGAGCCTTTTACCCTTCCTTTGGCTAGGTTCTTGTGTCTAATGCAGGGCATCTTACTGTGACATAGCTGAGCAGCGACCCTGATGCAAAGGCTTATTCTCTGTATTAAAGTCTATTTATTCAGGAGGAAAAACACCCTCTTGCCTTAGAGACAGGAAAGTAGTTTAAGAGGGAATTAATTGAGGTGTCTAGGAGGGGGGGAAGGCAAACAATAGTTACCCAGCTGTCTCTAAAGGGTTATGCGAATCCCCATGCAGGAATAACTACTTCAGGGGAGTTTGGGATCCTCTTTGATATGGAAATCTCACCACATGTGGGATGCAAATCCTCCCTTAATGGGGCTAAAAAAAAAAAAAGGACACCCAGATGACTGAGAAGACAAATATTGTGAAACAATGACAGAGGGGTGGGGAAACCAGGCTGTTGCTCTGAAGAACTGAACCAAGCCATCTTACCCTACAGACAAATGTCAGTCACCACTGTATTTTCTCCTTCACATTAGGGAAACAGCCAAACGTAGTGGTGAGAGTAAGGGACTGCGGCTCAAGGCTCTTAAGCTTGTTCCACAGCGGCACCATCTGACTCACATGACCCAGGACAGGTCACTTAACTGCAGTGGTGCAGAATGCTCAGTTTCCTAACCTGTCAAAGGGTGAGAGGAATGTTTACCTACGTCACAGCAGTGATGAGGCTATAACGATTGTAGAGAGCTTGATTTCCTCAGATGAAATAGGCAATGGAAAGGCAGCCCATTGCTGGATAACGATCTGACATTATTCCTCACCAATAAACAAAATGACATACACTCTGCGCAGGGAACATGTCAGCCAGAGCTGAAACACAGCAGCTGAGGTAAGATCTGGGGGGGAGTGTTCTTTCCATTTTGTGGAAACTCTGACATTTGGTTTCATGCCCAACCAGAACAAAACATCAGATTTCAAAATTTCTTGCAGAATGAAATGTTCAAAAAGAAAAAAAGTTAATTGGGGTTGAAATATTCAATCGGTGTTTCGTTTTGATGTTGACTTTTGAAAATGCTTAGTCTGTTGTAATTTACAATATAAAATACATTTCAAACAAAAAGTCACTCTGAAATGACAAATCAAAATGCTTTACCTTTTTTCAAAACAAGTTGTCCAAATCACCACATTGCCACAGGAAGCTTCCATTTAAATGAAATTGCATTTTCCAGTGGAAAATCTTCACACCCACACCCCTGCCCTTTGAAACTGCAGACAGCAAAATACAATCACCCATGCTGGAATGTGACCCCAGCCCCGGTGCTAACACGTGAGCTATGGGAAATAGTCTCACCAGACCTACAGAGCATTAAACTGAACCAAGGCTTTGAGGGTCAGAGTTCTCATGAACTCCAGCTCCTCTTCCCGAAATGGCCACAAAAGGGGCTGAGGTGGCTCAAGAAGCTGGGAAAACCTCCGTCCCCCACATCCTTGCATCTTGCCTTGCTGCTCCACAGCGCTGCTCCTTGACAATATCCAGGACGCTCTTGTTCCCAAAATACCTAGAGTGGGCAGAGGTGGGAATGTGGGGTCCCAGGCATGTTGGGGAAGGAAGCTGAGGCAGTCAGGCAGTGGCTGGTCGTGAGCGGTTCCCCTTGGTAGAACACAAACATTGCAGTCAAACTGCAGGAGTTGAGTGTTGCCTCCCAGCCCCGTGAGCCAAAGCTTTGTCACCCCTTCATGTTCCCAAACGTGCAGGGTCCAAAAGGGGCCAACGGTCCTGGGAGATGAACCCCCCTCATTGGTGTTACAGAAACAACGCTACCGCACAGCAGCAGAGCCCAACTGTGCCGCGACATCGCTGTGCATCACACCAGCGCTGGGCATTCACACACCGCCCCTAACCAGGCATCTCAAAGGCCTTTGCAAAGGGAGGGGAAACCTGGCTCTCCCCTGTGAAGAGATGGGGAATTGAGCTGGGAGGTGTCTGGCAGCCTAGTTTATTTGACTCCTTGTCTCCTGCTCTAATAACCAGACCCTGTTGCCTCCTTGGGTCTGACTAGGCTGGAGAGTGTTCGGGGGTTCTGACATCAGGCATCCACACCCCTGCTTGGCAAGCACCCCGACAAGCATTGATACTGTAGCATGCCCATGTCCACGCTGGTGCTGCAGTTAGCTGGCTGTGGCCCTAGGATTTCCGGGGGCATATCCCCGGGTTCTTAGCATCTCACTAACTGGACTGACTGTAGGAACTGGTTTCACCGTGTGTTGTGGGAGAACTTGTCTGCCATTTCTGGGCCCCATGGGGACACATTCTTGGCCTCCGTCACACCTAGCTGTGGCTCTTCTGGCTCTGCATGCCATGCTTTTCTTGCATTAAGCTGGAGCCAAGCCATGAACCTAGCACAGGTGTGAGCTGTTCTTGATTGTGGTGCACTGTTACTGCAGTGGGATGCACACAGAAGGTATCTGAAAGGCTGGCGAGCAGCTGACAGCTGTTTCTGATTCTCCAAGGGAGCTCATGCATGCTGGATGCTGACCTGGCAGAGTGGAGACACCTGTTGCATTTGCTGCAGATTCCTCACATGTAGCCCAATGGGTGTGGTGCAGGCCAACTAGCGCTGTCTGGTGAGAGCACAGCATTGTGTGGATCTGGGAGCAGCTGTGGTGACTCCAGAATTTCTGAATGATTGAGCAGATCTTCATACAGCTTTGTGAGGAGCTTGCCCCAGCCCTCTAGGGCCAGGATAGGTCAGGTCAGACCAGACCAGTCCAGTCCAGCAGTGGGTTACTGTGGCCAGCTAGAAGCTGGCTACCCTAGATCACTACAGGTCCATTGGGAAGTTAACTCTTGGTGCTCTGGCAGTGGAGGTTTGTGAGATGATGATCGCTGTGGTTTACTCACTGGACTCTGAGGGAATGGGCTTTCCAAATGATGCTGGCCCCAGCGATGGTGCTCCTGTGCCAGCCACAAGGAGCACATGACTATCCACTGGAAAGGCTACCACTCCGTCCTTCCACAGGCCCTTGGCTGATGACAAAGGAGGGTTCAGCAACAGCGATGTGGGATGCACAGGCAGGGCACGGGACAGCAGGGGCTGAGGAAATCTGGCCCTATACCCGTTCGGACAAGTCGCTATGTTTCATGTAGTAGATCATCCTTTAACCTTTTCCTTTCTCCCCCATCAGATTGATAGCCCTCTCCCCAGAAGTGCTCTCTCAGTCCAGCAGAGGTGGATGCTGCTGGCAAGGAAGTGAAAGGGCATTAAATTTTGTCCATAGGGGGCAAAAAAGAACAGACTCCCGGCCCCTCCTTTATGTTCTGTGTTAAGACAAGGCCCCAAGCAATTTCTTAATGCACAGAGCATCTGGCTACTTCAACACGTGTTAGCTGAACCATGCTTGTTTTGGGAATGCTCTCCCTTCAGCCATGCTGTATCCTAGGAGGGCAGAGGAATGAGACGCACACTGGCTGACATTTCATTTTCCAGAAAACTGTCTGAACTGATGTTGAAAAATGACATTTGAGAAGCTTCTTCGACCCTGACGCCCAGCCTTGAAATGGGCAAGAGTTAATGGTAAGAAACCATTTTGACATGATGTGCCGTGGCAGCCTGTGTGATGTGATTTGGAGCGTTAGGACAAGAATAGCTGAGTGGAAGGGCTGGAGGCAGGTGGATTCAAGGCTGTTTGAATGAGCATGGAACAGGCTGATGGCCATCTCTGGAAAACCTCCCCCCTTTTAGCAGGTGTTTGATCCTGCTGGCAAAGAGCTAAGTGGCTTCTGCTGACTCACTGCATATGTCTACACTGCACAACTAATCCAGGCTTTTACCCGGGTTTTAGCTTTAATCCCTATACTGTTCACACAGATAAACCACTGACCCAGCTTTGGAGGTGCTGTAAGCCCAGGCTGGGTGATCCAGCTGGCAGTGGGTGGGTTAGAAATGAGGCTTTTTTAAAAACTTGGTCTAGAACCCATGAACTTTGCAGTGAGGACGCAGGCTAAATCACTTGAGTGTTGATAGTCCTCTGGTGCCTTTCCTGCAATTCCTCCTCCTATTTGTGGTTCTGGGACATGGGGAGACTTGTGCCCGCCCATGGTTAAAAGCCCTGCCCCCAGCCTAAGGGGAGGAACTACTGGACTCAACTGATTATGTGGGACAATGAATGGAAAAAAACAGGAACAGGTGTGAAGGTCAAAGGGCTAAATGGAGGGCACCTGAAGGGGACTTCCCCAGCAGAGACCCTCAGACAGCACCCACTGCTCCTCAAAGGTAGTCAGTGGACGTGGCCAGAGGATCTCTGCCCAGATGTGTGATCGGAGGGAGGCCCCATAGTTATAGAGCAGCTTCTCAGCCAACATCCTCTCCTTGGTGTTGTAGGTGGCCACCTTGGCCAAGGCGAGGAGGAGGCTGGCGAGGAGGTCCCATGACTTCATGGGGCCACAGCACATGCAACCATGAGATATGGCACCCAGGCACATCTGGGTAAGTGCAGAAACAGTACCCTGTAACATGGGTAGAGCTTTGCAGTGGGGACGCTGACACGTGCTAGGCTGACCTGGGTGCTGATCACCTGGTTTACCTGTGACATGAAGATATGATCACTGAGACAAGTGGCTCATTAGACTACCTGGCCATTAGAAAAGTAGGAAGGGTTCTCTGGAGAGAATTCCTTTTTGGGTGCTGGCTGGTGAGTCTTGCCCACATGCTCGGGGTTTAGCTGATCGCCATATTTGGGGTCGGGAAGGAATTTTCCTCCGGGGCGGATTGGCAGAGGCCCCGGAGGTTTTTCGCCTTCCTCCGTAGCGTGGGGCATGGGTCGCTTGCTGATGGATTCCCTGCAGCTTGAGGTCTTCAAATCTCACTTTTGAGGATTTCAATAACTCAGTCATGGGTTCGGGGTTGTTATATATGTGTATGGGTAGGGTTTTGTGGCCTGCCTTGTGCAGGAGGTCAGACTAGATGATCATATTGGTCCCTTCTGACCTATGAGTCTATGAGAGAGGAGATAGGGTGTGGGCTGAGCAGTCCTAAGGGAGGAGCCCTAGGAGCATCCAGGTCCGGGGAAAAGGTTTGAGCTGAAATTTAAATTCTATTATTGTTCATGTAGTTAACAAAGCCAAACTCTAGCAAGGGTTTGAATTTGGATTCTACACAGAGTGTAGATTGTATTTGAGAGCTGGTTGGGAAAGGCATCCACTCAGGTATAGCGGCATTTTGAATAGTGTCTAAATAGAAATGTTGTAGTCTGACATCTGTCTTGGCTGGTTTAGACACTACAAATCCTGCATCTTGGCTGGGGGTAGACGAGATGAGCCCTGCAGTCCCTACTAACCCTATGATGTGGAGATCTGGGAAGATCAGGAACCTCTGTAGATCTGCACGTTTGGGTCTGGAGGTCTTAGAAGTTGACACTGGGGCTGATTTTCCCCACTGTCTTTGCCTTGCATAGCAAAGCAGAGGTAACTCATGGGGATGGGGGGTCATGTGTCTCCCTCTCCCCCTGATTTCTGCCAGGGTTTGCTGGTTCTGTTCAGTCAGGTGGTATGGCCAGGCCCCCTCCCTGGACAGCAGCTGGCAAGCTGCCAGCTGTACCCCCTCCCCTTCCCTGGGAAAAACAGCTGGACGCAACAGGGATGAGCGGCTGCTTTCTGGAAGGGGAGACTGAGGGTAAGACAGTTTGAGCTGTTCCAGGGCGGGCTGAATCTATAAACTATACCCCCCCACCCCCATCAGCAGGTATAGGTTGTCTCTTGTGTAAAGTACCTGCAGGCACTACATCCACTCTGTCCCAGGTGCCAGGCTGGGAAGATCAGGCTCTGTATGCTTAGAGCTCCTTTGTGGAAGGGCAGTGCTGGTTACAGATGAGGACACCAGACACAGGGTAACTGATTTGCCCAAGCTCACACAAGAAGCCCATGGCCAACCCAGGCATTAAACTCCCGGTGCCTGAGTTTGTCTAGTGCTTCAACATCAAAGCCATTCTTCCTCTCTGGCTGCTTGTTGAAACCATTAGCACTCCGTTGGCATCCATGCAGGTTCCCAGCTTAATTGCTGCAGTGACAGATAGTCATGGAGTCCTAATTAGCAAGGTATTAACAATAATCTACTGACACACTAGGAAATCTTGGAAAGGGAGAGTATGTGAACACAGTTTGGACTTGCAAGCCAGGCAGGATTCCATAGAGGTGTAGCCAATGATTTGGGAAAACTGATAGGACTGCTCTCTGTTTCCTACCCACGGGGCAGTGCTTTGGGCTACACGGTGCTTTCCAGAGCAGACCCAGCTTGGCTCCTGCCCCTAGAGCATCCAGCCTACGTGGGGTGGATAGGACATTGTGCAGGAGGGCTATTTCTCTGCCTGTCTGTGCCACTGACCAGCGGGGTGACCCTGGGGGAGTTGCTTCCCCTTTCTGGGTATGTCTGCACCACAGTGGGGGGGTGCAATTTGCAGCGTGTGTCGCTAGCCTCATGCCAGCTGTACTCTAGTTCACAAAAAAACACAGCAACCCAGAAGTGAGGCTGTGGCGGCACAAATTCCAACATGGCCTGCACATCCCTGATCCCTTGGGTATGTATTCACAGCTGCAACCTGCACTGCTTTTTCCTAACAAGCTACTTACTCTCCCTAGCTGTCCTGTGTGTCCCCTCGAGCTGCAGCTCACCCTGCCCCAGCTGCCGTGCAGACAAACCCGCTGTGCCCTCTCCCATCCTTTGTCTGCCTTGTCTAGACGGTGAGCTCTTCAGGGCTGGGGCTGTCTTGCACGATGTATTTGTAACGCTCCTAGCGCTTGTGGTCTTTAGGGTAATGCAGCAACACAAGGAAGCTGCAGGTTGAGGGCTGAGGAACAGTGACCATGGGAATGAGCAATAAGGCAGAAATTTCGAGTGTAACAACATGCCTCTAATTGGCTTCTATTCCATGTGCATCTGACAGCTGTAAACCTCTGGTGTATTTTTTTTTAAAGTGTTTTCAGCTTGTCTGTCCTCGGAGAGCACCTCAATAACACAGTTTTACTCTGGCTGAGAAACTGCAGTTATCCCGCCCACACCATGTGATGCCTGACATTTAAAATTGTTTAATTTTTAAGGAATAAAAAAGTTTCATGGCCTCAGCATGACTTATTTGTAAATGGAGCCAGATGTGGTTCCAGCCACGACTTCTGGATCCAATGGCATAGGTGGATTGCTGCTGCAGCTTGGCAGAAGCAGGCCGACTGACTGACTGACAATAGCGTCTGGCTCTAAGTTAATGGTAAATTCAACAAACCTGCTGCTAAAAAGGATATTGATATCGTCATTTGCACCATATGTTCATGCAAAGCATTAAAGTGGGGTGTGTGGTGTATTAAACTCTATTAAAAAATTACAGGCTGGCACTCGTCTGATGGAGTTTCTTGCTTGCAGGCTAGTGGGAAGCGTGAATTCTGGAACCTTTGCCATGAGTCTGCAAAGAGCTAGTCTAGAACAAGGTGAATTGAGTTGGGCCTGTCTGCTTTTGGTAGCAGCCTGCTTTGGCACTCTGTTTTTGGTTCTTGTGTGTTTTGGTGTCTAGATTATAAGAAATAAAGTAATATTACACTGCAATCTCCAGAAAGAGCCAAAAAAAAAAAAAAAACCACACACAAATCACGCTAACTTCCGTATGTACGCATCATGAATGTAAGTCTGATCCACACAGGGATTAGTTGGAATGGAAGCTCAATTTTTTTTCTGTGAAACTTGATACACACTAATTCCAGATCCAGCCGGTCTCTACACTATTCTGAGCCGTGTAGAAGGGTAAGTTTGCGCAGGGTTGTCTCTTGCTGCCCTCAAATTGGAAATGGCCTGTGTACCTATTGCTGGGAGTTGTGGCTGGGGCACACCTGCTCCCCAGTTTCTCTGGGTCTGATTTTTCTCATTTGTGGCTGTGATAGATTGACCATTCAAATCAGAATATTTTTCTCTCTCCTGCTTGCACCTGCACTCAGGCGTTTGCAGGCATAAGTACTCAAACTGCAGCCACTTTTAGGCCTGGTCTACTCTTAACTTTTAACAGGATACCTACGTTGGTTGGGGTGTTGTTTTATAGCAGTAAAACTACATCTACACTACCACTTATGCTGGTATAACTTATGTTGCTCGGGGTGTGAGGAGAGAGACTCCCGTGAGAGAGACAAGTTCCACTGACATAAGCACCACTGTGGACAGCGCTATGTTTGCGGGAGACTTCTCCCACCGACATAGCTCTCATTACTCATGGGAGGCGGTTTAATTATGTCGATGGGAAAGCTCTTTCCCATTGGCGTAGAGCAGCTACACACCAGATCTTACAGTGGCACAGCTGCCTAGGTATCTGCGCTGCTGTAAGGTCTCTAGGGTAGATGTGGCCGTAGTTAAACTGGCACAACCCCTAGTGTGGACACACTTATAGCACTATAAAGATACCCTATTCCCCTGCCTGTACAGGAATAGCTGCACTGCAGACTCGTGTTTCTCAAACTGGGCGTCCTAACCCAAAAGGGGGTTGCAGGACTATTTGGGGGGGTCCCAAGAGCAGCAGCTGGTTGGGCACCCAGCTCTGAAGGCAGTGGCACCACCGTGAGTAGCAGCTCAGAAGTAAGGGTGGCCTGGGATGGGTCATCACAGCATGAAATATTCTCAGGGGGTCCTACTAAAAAAGATGGTTTGAGAACCCCCCGAGGGGACGTGCTAGTATCAATTTCTGAACGCCGGTTTGTATGGTACGTTGAAAACAAGTTTCAGTTTGTCCGAGGGCAGCCTCTTGTACTGTTGGTCAGACAGCTGCCCTGGCCAGGAAAGGCACTGGACCTCTTGTTGAAAGATGATCACAGAGAAGCCATCAAGATTGCAATCTGGGGCCATCAACTTTGATTGTCTCTTAATTGCTGGTCCCCTCCCCCCATGGTCTTTCTACACAGGGCCCTGGAAGGGTGGGTGAGTGAGCAGGCGGGGGGCTTAATACATGGTACAGAGAGAGACCCTATTTAAGAGCAGGCATCTGCTCTTTCCAGGACAAGGCAACCATCACCCCATGCACGAATTACGAGCAAGAGGGAGTCTTGCAATGCTGCTGACCCTTGGACTCTCAGAAGGGGTGAGATCAGACATGGGGAGGGGGCATCTCAGGATTCTTGTCCGTGTTCAAAGACCTGTAACGCCTGAGTTCTTCCCCACAGTCACTTTACTCTTAAAGCAATTCCTTGCTGGGCTTGTGCCCCGTGCCTTCCTGCCCATGTCTGCTGAGGGATTACAGTAGAAGCCCAGAGCACCCACAGCCTAGTAGAACTCTGCGGGAGCCTGGATCAGTGACGGGTGGTGGCTGGGAGGGAGTGTGTCTTGGACACAGATTTCTCTGGTCTAGTGTGGCTGGGAGGCAGAGCCCACCTCCCAAGTCTGAGCCTGGAAGCATGTCCTATAAACCCAGAATTACAAGCAGACTAGCCTCTGCCTAGAGACGGTGGACGTGGACGCATGTGGGAGCCAGCGACCGGGTCCACTCTCAGCAGGCTGGTGCCTGTACTGGGCCAGCTAGCAATGTGGTAAAGCACCTTTCAACGGCTGTGAGTGTGCCCACAGGTGGGGTTGTCCCACCTTAGCAACACGGGTGTAGTTAAAGCAGTGAAGATTTCTCGTGTGGGCAACGCCTTTGCTTACGGGCACAGCATGAGCATTTGCAGCCATCATTAGCCGATTGCCCGGTGCTCTCACTTGCTTCCTCGATTCATTTTGCAGACTTACAGGGGCAAAGTTTATGGGAGCAAATTATGCCCGCATCGCTTGAGGCCAGGTCGAAATGTCAGCCCGGCAGAAAGGGCAGCATGTTGTGGGCAGCATCCTGCAGCTCTAGCCCGGGGCACCTGTGTGGCAGGAATGCCATTCGTGATTCAGCACCTTTTCTTTTCCTTCATTATTTCATATGGATGTTACTGTAGGATGTCACCTAGATGGCACAGTCAAGGTTGGAGCTCCATTCTGCTGGGAACTTGCAGACAGAAACCATTCCTGCCTCAGGCACTGATCCAAAGCCCACGGCCTAACCTCAATCCCTTCCTCCAGCAATAGGACTGGAGGGGAAACAATTCCCCTCTGTTTCCTCCCCAGCCCCTTCTCAGGCCCCACAAATGTGATGGACAACCTTTAAGCAGCCTTCCTCTCTTCCCTGGGGGCTGACCCCCAGGCGCTCAGAACAGCGCCTTGCCTGGAAGGGCGAGCGACAACCCCTCTGACAAAGAGCCTCTAGAGGGATTTTCCTGGCTGCAAGTGCGGGGCTGGCTGGGTGGTGGAGCCGGAAGCCAGGAGATGGGGGAGTGACCCTGTGAGGAAGCAGAGAGACAGTTTCTTGAGCACAGAGCTCGCCAGAGCAGTTTTTGGGGATTTCTGAGCCTGGAAACCGGCTGCTGCCATTCTGTGCCTCCTGTGTTTAGGGAAACAGGCCTCACAAAACGTGTGCGCCAAGAACAGACTTCACTCCCGTCATCAGTGTCTCACCCACCCCTGCCAGGCTCCGAATGCTGGCTAACTGCTTGGGCCAAAGGGGCTGCAGTCTGCTGATTGCGCCCAGCTCTGTTTCCATGGCACCTGACCCTGCCGGAGCGCGCGATGACTAGCCTGCTGTCTGGCAGACTGTGAATGAGTGCTAGCTGGCTGTGACTTGCTCCAGATGAGGCAGAGGGAATTTTTAGGGAAGCCGTTGGAAGAGGGGGTGCTCTGAGGGGAGCAGCTGCTGTTTGTAAAACAGATGCACAGTGGAGGGGCATGGAGCAACCCAAGATCTCATGAGTTGTGGTTGTGGCCCAGATCATTTATCTCCCCCCACCCCCATCCGAGCTGGATGAGAAGACTGATGCAGCGACCTGGCTGCAATTATCCAGTACAGCTCAGGACAGGGTTTACCTCACTGTTCATAATGGCATGTAGTACCTTGGCGGATAATAGAGACTGAGCAGAGCCCATCCAATCTGTCAAGGAGAAATCTATCCTGCTGCAGAGGGGCGAATTTCACCTGTACTGCAGATACATATGTCTAATTGTGCACTACAGCATTGAGCTTAGATGTTACAGTTATGGCTACCTGAGAAATGCTGATGGACAGAGACGTACGATGCAATCTGCTCTGATCTGGGTGGAAGAGAAAAATGGGGAAGAAATCCTACCCCATCCACAAATTGCTTTGTGCCTGTCCTGGGAATGCAAAGATCAATGACACAGGAGAATTAAAGGTGGTTTTATTTTTATTTCTGTTTCTGCATTCGGAGTTTAATAAGAGCTATGTATTATATAGTGTTTTCCACCAGCTATTTAAAAAAACAAAACACCCAAGGTGAAGGGAAGGGAAAATTACAGGCTGTTGCCAACTGTTTTGCTTTTTATTGTGAGATTTGGATATTTGGTTTTCTGAAAGCCCCAAGTGTTCTGGAGTCCTGTGACTAGGTGAGAATCTCATTATTATTTTTTTTTTAAGTTTCTAGCCATTGTGGCTATAGAGAAAAACTGGGAAATGTGACACAAGTGCACCCTAAAGTCTCAGAAACCAGAAGCTAACTAAAATGAGCCCCAAATGTTCGTTTTGAAATCTCATGGTTGGTTGGTTTGTTTTAAAGTCAGTGTCATGTTTTCGGAGGCCCAACTCATGACTTCTGAAGGTTTCGGGATGACGGTACTGGAACAGTGAATACAACACGCAGATTCATTTAATTCCCAAAGGGAATCATTTGTTTGGCCGTCTTTTACCTTTGTGTGGCACAAGAGCTGGACAGATACCATTTGCTGAATAATGTATTCATGATTAAATTCATCCTGTGCACAGAGAGGCCTGGCACAAAGCTTAAGTCCCCTTTAAATCGCACGTAAACCCTAACTGATAGCTTCCATGGGATTATAAATGGTAGCCAATGCAAGGCCCGTGTATCTTCGCAGGGTGAATGTCATCCTCATTAATAATGCTGCTATTCTTCAGAGAGCTAAGACAACCAATGACGCTTTGCATTACTTTGCCTGTGATATGGCTGCTCAAATGATCTCCAGCGAATACCACATCATTCTAACAACAAATAGATTTGCTGCTAACACTGCCTACCATGCGGACCAGTGTTGTCTCACTGTTCACTTGGTATCCCCTGTGACCCGTCCGTGCCCAGGGTAGCCCACTGATAGTGCCAGGGTCAGGGCAGGCTGTAAAAGGAGAGCAAATTCTCCCAGCACTGGTGGGTGACACTGCAGTCAGACTTCCCAACCAGCCACAAACAGTGCTTCTGATTCCCCCACACTGGGTATCAAGAAGCCACTGTGCAAATACACACAGCCCCCTTTACTGCATTTCAGTCTCTGGCTCCCAAACTGACACTAGGTCCAGTAAAGAGACCAGTCATTTAAACTCTATGCTCTTTACTAAAAGATTCCCTCTGATCCCAAAGGATCAGCCACAGGACCAGTTCACTATAAGTTTGGATCTTACCCAAAATACCACGCTGCCAGCCAATCCTTTAGTAACTAAAACTAAAGGTTTATTAATAAAAGAAAAACAAACAATAAGAGAAGTGTTAAAGGCTTAAAGCAATCAGATACATACAAATGATTTAAAAGTCCATATACATCAGGTTTCTAGAACAATTGTGGAGTTGTATAGTTCCTCTGGTATACATCCAGTACCTGGATGGGTCTAAGTCCTTCAGTTCAGTTGCAAAGTGAGTTGATCCAGAGGTGTGTCCGCAGCTGGACAGGAACAAGGAACAAGACGAAGACAAAGACAAAATGGTTTCTGTGGTTTGATCTTATATACCCTCTGTTACTGACCATGTGGCTTGTGGAACTTTACAGGAACCAAAATGGAGTCCATAGTCACATTGGCCAATCCTGGTAACTCTTCAGGTATGCCTTTAGTTTCTTCCTGGGCCTCTGGCCTCTGTAAAGGTCTTGATGGGCCATTAAGCGGGCTATTGTCCTGCGGCCTCTCTGTCTGGGGTGTGTCTTTTACAGCACAGTTTGAAATACAGGATATCAAAGATTTTCATAACTTTCCTCACATATATCACACATGAACACAAATATTATCTTCTTACTCAGCACATATAACCTTTCTAACAGCACCTGACATGGTATATCTCACATGAATTACTATGATGTTGGCATACTGATGTCAAATAACACAAATGCCCCCTCCTCCCAATCCAGTCTGCATGACATCCCCTATCTGTCTGTATCCATCTGATGTCTCTTGTCTTTGACTGTCCTGGCCCACATCCCCCGCCCTTCCCCCCTGGGGAAAATGGGGGGCTTGAATCCCAAAGAATAAGCATTTGAATCAAGTGATTGTATACAGCGTCATGGTGCCATAAAAACATGTTGAGTAAGGTCTCTTTAAGAAAGCTTGTAATGTTCAAAACTTGCTAATCCATTGAGAGGTGCATGCAAGCTCCGGCTGTGAATTTACACATGTGGGTGTCGAGAGAAGTCGGCTCATGATACTCCTTCAGCTCCAGCTCGCAGCAGGACCGTGGGCAAGCAGACCAGGAGAAGCATCTCCTGCGCTGAGTATTGGGAAGACTCTGGACTGGAAGGGCTCTTGGGGGTCACCAGCCCAATTACTCCTTGCAGGATGGTGAGAACCAAGGTGAGACCTTGAATTTGTGGGCAGGCTGCTGGCGGCAGGACTCTGACCCACAGCAGCATGGCATTAAGGCAGGTTACAAGGCAGATGATGATCGAACCCTTACTGGTCTGGGTGAGCCCCCAAACATCCACCTTACAGTTAAATTGTAAGGTCCCTTGGGCAGAGGCCTTGGTCTTTGTTCTGTGTTTGTGCAATGCCTAACCCTGTGGGGTTCTGGCCCATAACCAGCTGCTACAGGAATTACTAAATAATATTCATTATCTGTAATTGTGGATAAAATTGTCTGACGAACTGTTTAAAAAAAAAAAGAAATCTAGAAGGCAGATGAGAGGTTGTCATCCAAATATTCCTGAAATGACTTGTCTGCCATCTGCGTCTGGTCCTACAGGGACAGGGATCTGTCCTGTTTTTAATGTTGTGCAAGGTTGTTCTATCAAATGAGACACCTATTAACAAGGCAAGGAGGCTAATTCCAAGCAGTCTGCACCTTGTACTATATTCAGAGCTTGTCAGCTTCGTAGATCCCCATAGTGATTGAAGGGGCATTGCCATGATGGTTTGACCTTTCAAACCACCTTGGCAGCTTCCTCACATGAAAGATCCTTTTCTTAAAGGATTCCAAACGTGTCATTATTTTGCGTCTCCAACCATAGCTAGCCCAGACATACCTGATTTAGTATGCAACTCACAGTAAACAAACGAATAGAAGTGTGACAGTTCTTACTTTTAGGCCTGCCTAACAGCTTTTGACAACGTCCCTTAAGGAGAAAGATATAGGCTTACCCAGCTTTTGGACAAGTTTGGCGTTTAAATGAGTAGGACAATCACATAGATCTTGACGTCCCCGACAGCCCCTGTTCTCTGTGGATCGTGAAAAAATTAAACTGAGAGGGGGGGGAAAAAGGTAGACCTGGGTTCTGTCATTCTGTACTCCAAGAGCTTTCAGACTGAGAACTGAGAGGGGGGTGTTCAGGAGTTTTAGGGCCCTCTGTGCGTCCTGTGAAACAATGCTGTGGCAACTCGGAGAACAAAATGGCAGCTCTCTTTGCAGACTGCATGCTTGTATAGCTGTAAAATGGGGATAATGATATACCAGCCCCCTTTCTAAAGCACCTGGCGCTCTGATGAAAAGCTAGGTATTACCACTGTTATTCATGAGTGCACTGGAGAGAGACCAATGCAGCATGTTTACAAAGGAATGCTACAAGCTGCCTAGCTATCAGGTGGTCACCAGACACTTCGGTGGTGCGATAAGATCTGCCGAAGTGGGTTGCAGCCCATGAAAATGTATGCCTGCAGAAAGTTGTTAGTCTTTAAAGTGCTACGGGACTCTCGTTTTTGCTGTATACAGACCAACACGGCTACCCCTCTGAAAAGATCACCAGTGTTGGACATAGACAGAACAGCCAGACAGTCTCACAGCTCTAGCTAGATATTGATTGGGGGAGAGGGGGAGCGGGTGGTCCATCCGCAAGGAGATGTACCAGGATGCTAGTGATGAAACCGAAAAGATTCATTCCTGTTTCACAGCTTTATGTACCACAAACAGCACATCAAAGGGTTTCTGTGACTTAGGACCAAGTACTGCCATTCTTACTGAAAACTCCTCATGGGCTCTGGCTGAAGCCTTCTGCAGCCAAACTCCCACTGTCCACAAGCTCTAGGGCTTCAGTGGCACTTAAAGGCTTTGCCAGATTGACAAAGGCCAGTACGGGAAGAGGTGCCTTTTTCAACTGTGGGTTTGTCTGCACGGGACATTTCGAGTTAAAGTGCACTTATTTAAAGCCCTGTGTGGACCTGCTCATGCTGAAGTCAAGTGGCTGCTCTTACAGAGGAGGATTACGAAGGCATAACCTATTTCATGCAATGTAGTTGCTGACACTGAAGACATGTCGGTTAGGCTGGGATCGTACAACCTAGACTCGTGTTGGCACAATCCCCCCCTCCCAGCCGTGTGAACAGCGTGCTGCTAACGTTGCAGAGTGGTGGTGGGACTGAGGAGGAGCTGGAGATGTCATCCTGCCACATAGCAACATTCCTGCTCATTGTTCTCATCCCTGACTACCTACCTGGCTGGCTGCATTTTCTAATGACCCCTCGACCCAACCATCCGCAGGACTCCCAGGCGCTGTCACCTCTCTGTAACCAGCTGGGTTGGAACCCAAACAGACTGTTAAGACAAAATGCAGAGGCAAAACCCAGATAACGGGCATGATTCTGATCTCATCTACTCTAGTGTAAATCAGGAGTAATGCCATAGTGTAGCCTACAGGATGGTTTAGGTTAAGAAATATGTAGAAATTAGGTTATGGGCCTGAGTTACTCTGCGGGCTAGTCTACATGTAAAACTTACAGTGGCACAGCTGTATCAGTGTAGTTGTGCCACTGTAGGAGTGCTTGTGTAGCCGCATTACATCGGCAGGAGAGAGCTCTCTCCCTGACATAGCACTGTCTACACGAGTGCTTACTCAGGGTGTGTGTGTTCTCACAGCCCGGCGTGACAGAAGTTTTGCTGGCAGAAGTGCTGGTATAGACAAAGGCCTGAGTCTAGAGGAATCTGGGAAATTAAAGATGTTAGTGTGGGAGAAGTTAGAGACCGTACAATGGGGAGACAGAAAATGAAGTTAGCAAGGACGTGATGCAAGGCTCTGTTGCTGGTATATTTTGGTCCTAACTGGTCTGGGCAAGGTTAACTGTTGACTTTTGGAATATTTTATTAAAATGCTCTCTGTAGTGACAGCATAGGAAGGACATTGCAGCAGATGCTAATTTAAATAATGTGCAATATAATTATGGCAAAGGGCGATTTAATGTTAATTAGCATGATAATTGAGTATAAAAGGAGCAGCCTTGCTAACTTGGGAGATAGCTGTGGCTTAAATAGAGAGGAAAGCTGTCAGGATGAGGATGTGCGATGATTTTCCGACGGCAGCAGGGAGGCGGTCATTCTCCCTGGGTAGCACTGTAATGTCCCAAAGGAGAAGGACAAGGCCCATGACTGTTCTACCTAGTACAAACCGAGGAGATGGCTTCATGTCCTTGGTATCCAGAGTGCAGGTGTTCTGAACAGAGAGACGGGGTAGGCGTCCGAAAGCCCAGCAAGGTAGAAAGCTGAGTGGGTATTGTCATTTCAGATGATGTCCATGGTACCTTGTACTTGTAAATAGGTAGGGTATAAACAGATGGTGTAAGTGGGGCACACACCACCTGCATGAGGTGGCTGTGACATCATTGCAAGGGACAGCTTCCCGGAGATAGGTTCTCTACAATACCATTCGCCTGTACTATATCATTATTGGATTTAGCAATAAACCTGACAGCCGCTGGTCTCTTGAGTATCTCTTGTAACAAACCAAAGTGTGGTCAAGCAAGTGACTATACAATTTATCCACAAGGATATATAGATGTTTTCTTTCCCTACAGGAGCCATGGGACCAAGAGCTGGCGCTGACAGTTGTAGCCTGGGCAGCAGTAGGGCAACTATCCCTCCCACTGGCCACCCTCTACCAAGCTACTCTGCCACAGCCCTGTAGGGATGCCACCTCTAGGGACAGACAGTAGGCCATTCAGCAGACCCCGTTAGAATTGTGGGCTGTTTGCTGGGAATGCCAACTACGGGACCAGTGAGGATGGGATCATGAGAGGCTATCCACGAGGCTGAGACCACAGATTCATTTCACAACCCTCGCAAGCAACCATCTCCAGTAACAACTGGACTGGGACAGATGGGAACTTGTGAGCTGGGGTGAAAGGTTCTCTAGCCCAGTCCCCATCCAAACCTTGCCCCAGCCCCACCTTCCACTGAGTCACTTGTCTGAAAGCAAAGCACATCAGGGAGTTCAATTTGTCAACTTCTACGCCTTCCCTGGCATCATCAGCATTTCCAAATGTGCTGAAAGAGGACAATTCATTCACGCAAGATCAGGGGTTTTTTTTTAAAAAAAAACCTCCATTTGTTTTGCACCCAGGTTGTGTGCCAGCAGTGAGCCTTTCATTCTGCCTTACGGATTAATCCACCAGGGGCTGGGATGATCTGCGGTGTGCTTCCCCCGTCTCTGCCTGGTATTTGCTATAAACCCATGTATTCAATGGAGAAATAGAAAATAGGTTAGTCTCCGTGCAGCAGCTTTGATGCCTGAGCCAGCTGGCTGGTTGGAGTAATTACTTTCTGTGCAAGTTTATCAGCGCAGTTTGTAGAAGGCCAGTGGTAGTGGAGTTCTCCATTTCCATTTCTCATTGTGAAATTAATCCTGTATTACAGTAATTTTTCTAAGGCAGTCAGAGCCACTAGTCTATCAGCTTTTAATTACAATGGGGAGGGCTAGTCAAAGGTTGTAGGTTTGTTTCCCGCAGCCCCCTTACCCCCCCGAATGCCATGGCTGCATTTGTTTCCTTTCTGGCTCAGTTTTGGAGTTGCCATTTGCCTCCATAATAATAACCAGCTTTGAAAGTGATTGGATTTTGCAGCAATTCTTTGCAGTCTTGATAAGTTGCCTAATGACATTCAGCATTTCTATAATGACTTGTCCCGCTTACCCCAAGGGGTGTGTGCGTGCAGCTGGTACAAAGGAATGCATACAACACTGGGAGAGGAGAGCAGCAGCTGGCACACAGATATTACACAGCTGTGGGGCAAAGATAAACTAGTGACACTGCCCACCTCTGCTCTTAGGGAAAGTGTTGTTGGATCCTGAGGGCCAAATATTTTAGGTCACAGGCCATCTCCGTTGGAGTCAACAGGAGGTGCTGTGAACATGAATGGCAGTTGGAGCAGATTCTCAGAAAGAAGGCCTGAGAGCTGATGCATGACTGTGTACCGATTTGAGAACTCAGCTAGTGTAAATGCACATGCAGACTGGCTGCCAATATACCCATGGGAGTACAACTGTGCAAACTGCACATGCACGCACACTAACTGCTTGTGCAAATGTGGGCATACAGACCTCGGGCTGACTCTTTTTTTTAATGAGTTTGGCCCTTAATGTGCACTGATAAGAGATTTGCTTTTTTTTTAAAATCTTGACAAGAGCCTTGCTACACCCAACAGTTGAACTGAGCTCTCTATATGAGACCGGCTCCACTGACACGCATTGGATTTGAAGCAGTAGTTCTAGAAAGCCCAAGTAGTGTAGAAGAGATGCACCAAGCCACCCTTCTCCTAATGTGCAGGGTGGCCGTCTGCACCAATGTAAGTACAATCCAGTAACTTTTTTTTTTTTTTTTTACATTAGAAATTCATGTCTCCAGCAAGACTCCACGGACAACCGGAGAACTATGAAAGCTGCGACATTACACACACCAAAGAAAGGAAAACCAAGCAGCTGGGGGAGGGAAGGGATTTTTCTCTCTTCAAAGCTCCTTGTTTTCATTAACACCTATTTAACTCAAACACCTGGCAAATTGGGGGGGGGAGATGTTTATAAAACAGTACCAAAAAAAAAAAAAAGACATGATATTGCTGATATTTGTAAGTTAAAAAACCCAAAGCTGTTTTTGAAGGAATAAAACCCCTCTCCAGGGCTTTTTAAAGCTGTCTTAAAGAAACAAACACTAATGCAACCCGATTTTTTAAAGCTTTTGGAAATCATCTTTAAAATGGGTTGGGTGCAAAAAGCCTCAAAGCTCTGTAGTGCAGAGGTTCCAGAAGGGGCGCTGTAGCACACTGATACTGCAAGGTAGGGAATTTAGTTGGGGTTGGCCCTGCTTTAAGCAGAGGGTGGGACTAGATGACCTCCTGAGGTCCCTTCCAACCCTCATCTTCTATGAATGTGGGGCACCCCTGCCAAGGGTACCTTGGAACTCAAGTTGCACAGTCCAGAGCCACCACCTGCATCCGGAGGGGCCAGGCATCCTCGTGGGCCACGGCAGCTGCAGCCGGGGATGTATCCACACACGGTAGAATGGGGGAGAACGTGGGGGCCCTTTGCTTTCATTCCTAGGCAGCTTGGCTACAGGTGACATGCACATCTTGGTCCCTGCTCTGTTTTCTGTCGAAGACAAAGCCAGCCACAAAGCACTAATTAGAAAACAACCACGAGGCAAAAAGCACAGCTAATTGCTTTTCGACTGCAGGACAAAGGCCGCTCCTCTACCTAATTACACAGAGAAAATGAAAAGAACGTAACGAGAATTATAAATCAGCATTACATGAGCAAATTCAAAGGGGGGACACTCCAGATCCAACAGAAACTCGAATGTACAGCTGAAAACGGTGACTTGGGCAGCCTCTGTAAGAGGGAGAAGATAATGGAAGGTACTTACTGCAGCTACCAGACACAGCCTGGAGAAAGAAAACTCTGCTCTTCTACCACCTTCTTTTGGAAGGTCTCCAAGCACTGTGGAGCTTGGAACTCACCCTGCACAGGGCATGGATCGCTCCATGACTGCCTGGTCTGTTCATTTCCTCTGAAGCACCTGGCATTGGCCACTGTCGCAGGGCAGGACGGGCGGCTAGCCAGGCCATTGGTCTGACCCTGTATGGCCACTCTTACATATGCTCTTAGGACAGGAGCGAACATAGCCTCACAACCCACAAGGAGGTCCCCCGGGTCAGCACCGTCATCCCCATTTAACAGCTGGGGAAAGTGAGGCATGGGGGTGTTAAAGGACTGGCTGAGGCAGATTGATCCCAGAAGCCCTGAGTCCCCGGCTCAAGACAATTCTCCTGCGCCTTTCAACTGAGCTGTGGTCCCCACGTGCTCCATGGGGCTAAACTGCAAGACAGTCACCTGTACAGTAAAGGCAGGAGCGACAGCCCCCCTTGAAAGTAGGGATATTCTGGGGGGTCTGTGTAGGGCAGGCAAAGGGCAGCCCCTCGTGGGGATGAGGTCTCAGGAGAGCAAGTCCTTCGCCTCTCCATCACCATTGGCCCCATCCTATGGGTGGGTGGCCTCGTGCTTCCTATGCACCTCTGCCAACATCACCAGAGCCCCAAGCCTGCTGACGGCCTGGTTGGCAGCAGTGGTCCTTCTGCTGGATGCTGACCCCGGCTTGAGCCGTACAGGCATGTTACGGGGAGCGGGGTGAAGATGGGGGGGAGCTGAGCTTTCTCCTCTCAGGGTGCCAGTGGGAATCTTAAACATGGCCCAAATGGCCAAGAGAGGCTCCTCATTCCCTCCTGCGTTGCCCAATCCTGTCAGCTGCCCCATGGAGTGAGGCGGTGCCATTAGCACAGCACTGATCGTCCTGCTAGGACAGCTGCATCACTTTCATGCCGCTGCAATATAGCTATTTTTGACACAAACATTGCAGGCTATTTACTAAGTGGGCAATTGTCTGGACAGAGCTTCTCTTGGTCAGAAGGAAACTAACACTTCAGCCTGAACATAACCAATGGGGAAGGGAAGAGATTTGTGTGAGGGAAGAACCAGCAATGTTCATGGAGGGAGAGCCTGTCTCATGCTATAAGAACAAAATGGGGAGATTGTCACTGTGTGAAACAAATGGCTGGGAACAGGAGAAACAGTCCAGGGAAAGGCTGCTTTGCATGGCATGGAGTGACTCTGTGGAACTCCCTGCAGCAGGAAGTCACTGAGTCAAATGCTGTGGCTGGATTTCGAAAGGGGCTGGCCACCCTGTGAGGGAAAAGGGGTGGTTAAATTCTCTGCATGGCTTTGAACATCTCAACCAGATCGTGTGTGGGAGTGAGGAATGTGGCAAGAAGCAGAGCCAACATTTTTGGGTCTAGTGGTTAAAGCACAGGACTGGTAATCATCCTAGATTCCCACCCTCGCTGCCTGTGTGACTTTGGACAAATTGCTTGACCACTCCTTGACTTCCCTAATCCCCACTGGAGCAGTTTAGCACATTTCTATGAAGGGGAAACAATCCCAGGAGCCCCTTCTGCATTCTGGAATGAATATGAGGACTCAGACTAGAGAAAAGACTCAAACAAGCTTGATTGGGAAACTGCTGCTCAGCTTAAATTATCCCCGTTCAGTCCAGGCGCGCCCCACGTGCGCATTGTGTCAATCACATCACTTACGCTTGATGATTTCTGCCAGCTGTAAAGAATCAGAAAGGGTTTCTCTTTGGAGACGTTATGAGGGCTGCGTGGGAATCAATATTTCATTTCTCCCTTCTCAGCGAGGATCCGGGAGGGAAAGAGCAGCGATGCGAAGAAATTAAAGAAAATGGAAAATGGAGCAAGCCGAAGTCGGAGTGAACTCTTTGACATCAGCTGGGGGTCGTTGAAGTGACAGCTCAGCCGCACTTCAGAAACATGCTCAAGGGATTGCAGGGCTCTGTCAGATTTAGAAGTGCTGGGAGAGATGAAAGTGAAATGCCTGTGGATGCCTGGTTTTGTAAATGTGGCTATATCGTTCCAGTCAGTTAAGTGGGGCTATAGTAGCTGGTCTAGCACTGGGTAGCTGGGGATAAGAGGAATGGGCAGCCAAAGAGCCTTCAAAGGAGGAGAGAGAAAACATTTGGCATCTTAGACTGTCTCTTGGCAATCATGGAACCGCACAGACCCTACTCAGGGACACCCGCCTACCACCTGCTGCCCGGAAAAGGGCCAACGTTAACATCCCAGGGGAATTGTATAGCCCACTGGTTGGCTTTACTGGTGGCCTGATGGTCCTGCGGTTAGGTTAAAGCGCTGGAATGGGAATCAGGAGAGCTGATTTCTACCTCAGCTCTGCCACAGATATATTCAGTGACCATGGGCAAGGTGCTTAGAGCCAGATTTTCAAAAGATCCCAGCGCCTACAATTGATCTCTCTGAGTCTCAGTTCCCCATCTGTCAAATGGACATCATAACACTTCCCTGGGCCTTTCGGAGGCTCAGTGCATGGAAATGTGTGATGGTCCCTAGAACAGTCTACACTGTTTGATCTGAGCCCTTAGCCAAAACTCAGGGTCCTGCATTTGTTTTGGTTAGGAAGGGAAATTGAGGCTGGATCCTCAATTTCTCAGTTATCAATCGTGATAATTTTCAAAGAATGTACAGAGCCCTATTTTCCTGAACACACAGGAGAGTTTCTTTGCTCATAGTCACAAACATCTTGCAGCCAGCACACAGCTCTGAAAGCTCTGTCTCTCGGCTCTTTCTCAGGACCACACTCTTAGTCCTTGCTCTGACCGCGTCCTTGGCTTTTTGTTCTTCTCCGAGTCTGTTTCTGTGGTTTTTAAGTACCTTAAATGAAAGACAGAGGTTACATCCACACGTTTCACCGAGGTTAACTCAACCTGTAACACTAGCAGTCTTTAGTATTTCCCAGTGTCCTGTGCCATAGAAGACAGCACAGGCCCCTAGGTGTTACATACATGTAATTGCCTGTTTGCACCTGCTGTACATACTTTGCAGGCATAAATGAGGGGCAGATGTTGGCAAATGTTGCCAGTTTAATTTGAATAACTTTTTGCTGCGAGATTAATGACACTGGGCCCAATTATCCCGGCCTGACTCAGCTGAGCATTACCTTTCGCCACAAGTGGTTCCGCTAAAGTTACTAACACTGGAGTGAAGTGAGGAGTTACAGACTGTGAACAGGGGGTTTGAAATCTGATCTAGTGGGTTGAACTGGGTTGTGCAAGGGAAGGAGGATTCAAACTGGTGACGAGCTGATTGGACAGCTGTATGTGTTTTACAAATGATTTTTACATGGGCCTCAGGCTTTGGAGAAGAGCTTTATAAAAATCTAAATAAGTCGAAGCCAGACTGAGCACTCAAGGCTCGAAACAACTACAAATGATGTGCTGAGAAATAGGCAGCAGAGCAAAAGGACTTGCAGATTCTGTCAATGGTAATTATGTGGCTTCCATCACCATAGAATCTGAGCACCCTACAATTATTAATGTATTTAGCCTCCCCACAGCCCTGTGCAGTAGGGAAATGCTGCCACGGAGAATGTGGGCCCAGAACCACAGGTATTTAGGGTCCTCGCTTGGGCCAAGGTCATGAGGGAGTCTGGGGTAGAGCAAAGAATTGACCCAGGGTCCCCTCCTGGAGCCCTAGGAGCCCCTGGATCCTCCTTCCTCTCTCAAGAGTTTCAAATGCCCGCTCAGAAACGGGCAGTGGCGTATGGCACAGCTGCTTGCAAGCAAGTGGCATTTGTGCACACAAACTGGATTGTGGCAGAGCTGCCCGTCTGAGTCGTGTGTACCAGGGTAGCATGGGTGAAACACACCCTGTGCAGAGGGCCAGAACAGCTCCTCTGCACCACTTAAAATCCACTGAACTGAACCATTAAACCCTGGCCTTGCCTTCCCCGGGATGAGTCTCGCTTTTTCTGGACATTCCCCCCTCCCCCCGCTTTTGCAAAGGAAAGTGCTGGTGCATGCAAGTCTCACGCACCCTGCGTGAGACGGGGCTGAAAATTTGCCCCAAGCGATTAAATATTTTCAATGGTGGAAGCAGCCTAGGAGATTCTGAAATAACCCAAGTTTGTGAATTTTGAAATTCCTGGTTTACAAAGGGACATCCCAGGTTGGCTGGGTGGACAGCATGAAGTCAGCAGTCCCACTGCACCTTTAACCAGCTATGAAAGATTGGCAGGAAATGACCTGTAGCAACCATGTGAGGTTTCAACTTTATTCAGCAATAAAAAGGGCCCCAGCATTTAATTTAAGACCTTATTGTTGACTGGAGCGTTTCGCCTTTGGAGGAAGGTTTAATGAGCTTTTGAGTTCTATAAATCCCTGCCCCTTTAACTGCCTAGTTAGCCACTTCCATGGATTATAAAGTCCATATAGATGTTACATTCATCACCCCTGGCCTTACTGTGGTGAACTGATTGTATTATGTGAAGGCACAAATTACTCTGGCATACTGTGGGAGCAAGTAGCGTCTCCTCTCTTCAGCTGGCCATGCTTCATGGCTCCATCTGGGGGTAACATTCCTTCTCTTTGTAAAATCAGACCCTGGCTGTGATTCGATGGGCACGAAGGAGTTAAAGCCCCTGAAGGAAGCATCCTCTGTCACTCAGAGCAGAGAATGGGGTGTCAGGAGCTGGGGGTGCCATTCCTGGCAATGCTACTGAGTCACTCTGTGGCCATAGATACATCAGATGGGCCCACATTTTCAAGGGCAGCCTCTCATATTGAGTCCCTTGGGATCTGAGTATGCAGCTGTAGACGCTGGTAGGTGACTCTAATATTGAGGCATCCAGCATCAGTGGCCAGTTTTGAAAACCTCGGCTGTCCCTCTTTCTGTGCCTCAGTTTCCCCTTCTGTAAAGCAGGGGATAACAAAATCCACCTCAAACAGGTGCTTTGTGTGCTTTGAGATCCCCAGATAAAGAGCTTCACCCTGAATGGCATAGGCACAGAAGATGACACCTAGAAAAGCCAGGTAAAATGGAATGAGAAGGGAATTTGATCCTGCACTAATGTGGGTGCTGCTAATGGCCACTAGGTCACGCCTGTCTAACCACGGGAATAAGGTCTAGGTCTTGTCTCCGCACCTGTGAGGAGGCAGGACAACTCAACTAGAAGGGCCAAGAATACCCAGAAGCAGGGTGTGATACTTACTGGCTATGCTAACTCAGGGGTCCTGAAGCTGCATAGGAAGTTTCCATTGTGGGCAAGCTGCCTAGTGGCAGGTCACAGTCTCCAATCAGAGTGCAGGGGTGGAAAGTTATAGCTACAGGAGTTAAAAAGAACCCTATGGACTCAGTGGCTGATCAGGCTACAGATTTCTGTTTCAGCAGCAACTGAGGACCCGAGAGCTGTTAGAGCTGGATTGTTGCCAGCTGTGGAGATCTCCAGGCTGGTCTGTTTGCTGATAGGGCTCTGAAGGACTGAGATGCTGCCATTTCTCAAGCTCGGCAGAGTCCAGTTGATACCCGTGTTGTACTATGGTCACGCTATCCAGACTAAAAAAATCTCTGAGAGAAGATCAGAGGGGAAAGTGTTTGTGTGGATGCTGAAGTGTGGCTGTGTGACCATTGTCTCGGCACCCTGTATTTGAATAGATGTACCAGTGACAAAGTGGGGACAAAAGGAACACCAGTAGATTTACTGTCTAACAGCTTTTGTTTCAAAGTTCTTCATAGTTAGAGCAAGGTGAAAATTTTTGGACAATTAGTTTATTTGTCAGGCTATAGGGACAATCACATTCTCACTCTTTCCGGCCTCAGGACTATTCCTGTATTTTATACAAAGTAAAACTGCTTCAACAGGAGCACCCCCATCATAATATTCCATAGCTTCTAGATAGGGAACTTTTGCTGCAATGTGGAAGACCCAAATTCAAACACCTTCCCTACATCAGCTCGAGGGGGGAATTGAATTGGGATTTCCCACAGCCTGGGTGAGTATCTGAACCGCTGGCCTAAAAGTTATAAAGGAGACCGCTCCTCCACCAGCTGCTTTGTGAATCTAGCCCTTCATTTTGTCTGCTTTGATGTTAAAAAGGGCCTGGAAACAAAATAGTTCATTCTGAGTGAAATGAAACATTTTGTTTGACCTGAAATGAAATTTGTCAACTTTCTTTCATCTGCTGAAATTTTTCCAGAATGTTTGGATTCAATTTGACCTGAACCACTGTTTGTTATTTTTCAGAATGGCCAGTGGACTGAAACATCAATTATTGACCCTGCTCTAGTTACAGTATTCCAATACTATGTACCAGGTGTTCTGTGTATACTAAATGTTCTGCTGAAGGCTGGTTCACACTTGAAACATTACAGCTGCACTGTAGAGCTTCAGTGTAGACACTGCCTATGCTAATGGGAGGCATTCTTTCGTTGGCGTAGGTATCCACCTCCCTGAGAGATAGCTAGGTCACCTAGCGCTGTCTACACTGGGGGTTAGGTTGGCTTAACTACGCCATTCAGAGGTGTGGATTTTTCACGCCCCTGAGCAACGTAGCTGGGTTGACTTAACTTTTTAGTGTAAACCAGGCCTAAGGAACTATAAGGTCGCTCGCTCGCTGGTTTTAGTACTTTTATCACCTGCTTATCAGGGCTTTGCATATAGTAGACCTGAAATTAAATTATTTCCTTGGCACTGCTCTTTCTTCTGGCTACAAAAGCCCAGGGTTTCTTTGATCTGGAGAAGAAGCTCTGGCAGAGCCATCTGCAAATTATTCTCTGCCTAGGCAACCCAACACTGTATTATGTAAGAGAACTGAAAGAGATTTGCAACAGGGAGTGGCATTTGTGTGTGAATGTGCACATTCATATTTGACATCCATGAGGGAGCGTATAGTACAAGAGTAAGTGGTGCAAAGTAAGAATGAAACTGCAATTTCAATCAGCATTAGATCAGATGCCCCTGTTTGACCTCTGTCTCCTTAGACTGATGGTATAACTGGTGATGGGATCATCTTTGCCAGCTCCCCCAGCCCGTGGTTTAGCAGAGGCAGAGCACTGGTAGTGGAGAGATGTATGTCCAAAGGGCTGAGCGCAGGGCCATCATTACTCCTACATCCTGACGGGTTGTTTTGAGCCAGATCATGGTCTGGCCCTGTGCAGCGGTACATGGGGAATGAGCCGCCCCTCTCCTCTTGTACAGCCTCCCTGAATTGCTAGCACAGGAGCTCTGTGCCCAATCCTGGCCTCCCATGCGGCTTGATGGGAAGTACGTGGAGATGGGAGGGAATGGATAGAGCCTCAGCGCCGCCTTGCAGCACAGCCAGTGTTGGTGACAGTGATCTACCCCTCAGGGGCAAAGGGGGCAAGAGGGAAGGAACTGGGCCTCCTTGGGGGTGGCACAGCCATGTGCTTCCCCTTATGCAAATGTTCAGTCTGCCAGTGCTGATCTGAGCCTAGCCCGCGGGGCCTGCTGCTTGGATTATTGACTGAACAGGGATCCTCCTTCGCCACTTACTTACCACTTCGTGGAGTGCACTGAGCACGCCTGGGACCGAACCCTGGGGGGCACACGACAGCACGCGCCTGAAATCATAACCTCAGGGTTTATTCCATGGAGGAGCTTAGCCTGGCACTTGTTGTTGTGGTAGTTTTGTAGGCTAAACCAGTAACTGGAAGCCTTTGGGAAGTAAGCAGCATAAGCCTTGTGCTGTATTCCACAAAGCTGGCTATGGCATATGGCACCTGCTCCGTTATAACATGCTTTCGAGAAGAAAGTAATCATAGAATCATGGATTAGGGTTGGAAGGGAGCTCAGGAGGTCATCTAGTCCCACCCCAAAGGATCCAGAAGACACGTCCTATTTCCTAGAATTCAATAAGGGGCAAACTTCCTTGTTCTGAGGATCAGCACAAGGTCTGTGCATCGCTTAACGCCTGAGGTTAGGGGAGTGTGATCCAAGAACTTATGCCAACTAGGAAGGGTTTTCAGAAGGAGTACAGGAGTCTCCTGAGCCCGGTGCATACGTTCAGGTTCACCAAAGGATGTCCTATGAGGTATCAAAAGAAAGCTGGTGTCACACAGATCATCCATATCATGGTGAGAAGTATGCACAGATGCATGCAGGAAGTTGTTTATATACTGAAACCATGTTCTTAACACCTGTATCAAGGCATTAGTTATCAGCAAAGGTGGAAAACAGGTTTTCTGTCATGCAAATTAAGTATTGTCTCATTCACAGTGGGTCACCTCTCACTGGTCATTCTGAACAGAATGCAAATGAGGCCTTCAGAGAAAAAAATCTGCCAGAAAGGGAAAAGTGGGGAGGGGTGTCGGGAGGAGGGGTGGGTTGAAGAGCCCTATCTGGAAGTGTATATCCAAGATTTGCACCACTATATTTGGGAGGCAAAGAAACACCCTGACACCCTTCAGTGAGGAAGAAAAAGGACAGTGCTCTTGCTTTGTGAAAGATGGGTCTCCACCATGCGTGGCTGAAAGCACTGGTGAGAACTTAGGGTGAAACAAGCTTCTTTAGGCAAGAGACTATCTTGTTTGTTACGTTCAGTCTCTAGAAAGCATGCTATGGTATTGTTTTACATGTAACTATTTGTTTCCAAAATCTTACTCACTAACGATCAATCCTAGGGAGGTTGTGGAATCTCTGTCAGTGACAATGTTTTACATATTATATATATATATATAAATAGTGTCCAATTTCTTTTTAGCTTGCTTCCCACACTGACTTCTTCCCACAGCTCCCTCTAGTGTTCTCAGATATCAACTACACTTACTCCTACACAATTAGGATTGAGTATAACATATCCCCAGACAGGTGGAAGGGACAATAAACCTTTACCGCCTGCTGCGCTGTAGCATAATTTGTTTTGTATATGCCTCTTTGTTTTATGGGTTTGGCCTTTTTCTTTGTTATTTCTTTCTCTAATTCTTCCCTTATGAAGTACATTCGTTTCTATGGAAACACATATTTGGTTGATATGAGTGGTCGTAGTGCCAGAAAAGCAGCAAAAACGTACATTATTTAATGTACATTCCAGGTTGTTCAGTCACTGGCTAACTTGATCTTCCATGGAATGTGATACAAAACTCTGCAACTCTCTGTGCAAAATTACACAACTTACACCCATTATTTTGATCCCTTTGGACAGGTCTCATTGACTAATTCAATCCCTAACTAGAGAAAACTGACGGTCAATAAATAAGGCCCCAGTCCTGCAGTGTGTTCATGAGAATTGATGGCACTGGCCTTATATGGGACCTGAGGGCACTCTGTACTTCTCAGAAAGTGCTCAGCACCTTACAGTATCAGATCCTTAGGGAGGGCTAGAATTCTGAATGAGACAGAAGCAGAAAGATCCTGAGGTAGACCCTTGATGAGGGAAGATGGCAACACCTGAAAGTGTTCCGATTTGGTGCTGGTAATTGACATAATTGTAACTGACCAAAAGAATATCTAGCTAGTGCTTGTGATCTATCATGCGCTAAGCAAGCTGGGAGATGAACTCGGGTTGTTTTAAGAGTAACAAGATCACCTGCTTATTTCAGTCAAAATGATAGGAGTTAATTTTGATTAACATAAAAAGAATGCATAGAGAGAGCGTCAAACTTATACCCTTGTTATAGAAATACAGGCGCTAATGTGATGGTTCTCATAGGTATATGGCACTAACAAATCAATCTACCCACACCTAGAAGTACATTTCATAGTTCTTACAATAATTACACACACGCACAAAATTACATTAATAGAACAGCCTTAAAGTTGCAAAGTCAAGCACTCAAAAGCTAGGAAATGCCAGAATTACAGTTGCCGGCATAGCTTTAATTTGGCCCCTGTATGCGCACGCATTATAATACAGTCTCTAATTATAGGATCACATACCCTTTTTCTTCCCCAGGCCCACTGCCTCATGCAGTGCACAGGGTGGATAGTATTGGCTTGATGGGCAGCTCTTCAATATTTTGTTTTCTCCTTGTTATTCAATGCCTTTATGGCTCAGACCTTTATTTACTGCCTTCAACTCAAGTCCTGCTCTGAAGACAGAATGGGTCATTTCCTCGCATGGGCTTTACTGTGGTGCTCATCACTTTAGTAGCTGAGCGCTTCACAAACATTAATGAGTTTATTTTCCCCATGCCCTTGTGAGATGAGGGTGTATTATCATACCCAGCTTTCAGACAGGGAGCTGAGGTTTTGCATATGCATGATGATACAGTCTTTAATTACATGAACACATGCTATTTTTTCACAAGCCCCCCGCCTCATTCCGTGCAGTGGATGACCAGCTCTGGGGATGAATTAGGGTTGTGTAGTGAAGAAGGACGTTGTCTGTAGGACTCCTACTTCATTTGTTGCAGACACTGGAAGGTGTGTAGTGAATGAGGCAAGGGATGGCAGGAAGAGAAAGGATGGTCTTACGTACAAAGCGGTCGAATTCTGCCCTGGAGAACTAGATTCTATCCCTGCCCCTGGAATTCCTGTGTGATGCTGGCGAGTCACTGGAACCATAATTTTCACAGGTGGCCACTAATTACGTGTTCCCATTTTTTGGGTATCCAACTTGATACCCTGGGTTCCGGTTTGTAGAAGTGCAGAGCGCTCACAACTGCAAAAGGAGTCAGTAGCAGCTAAGTATTCTGAAAGTCAGGTCTCAGGTTAGACACCCAAAGACTCTCTCTCTGTGCCTCACTTCTCCGTCTGTAAAATGGGAATAATACCCCTCCATCTCGCTCAGGTGTTGTGAATTTAAATTCATTCGTGTGTGAAGCACTCAGGTACTACAGTGATGAGCACCATAGTAAAGCCCACAAGAGGAAATTAATCATTCTGTCTTCAGTGTAGGTTGGAATAGTGGGTGATAAATGAGGGCTGGGGCCACACCTGGGCCAGTGGAGAGAAAGCAAAATATTGAAGAGCTCATTAAGTGAGCACCGTTCAGCCTGTGCACTGAAGGAGGCTGGGGTCCTATGGAAAAAATAGCATGTGATCAAATAATTAAGCCCCTGTCAAAATGCATATGCAAGAAGGGGCCAATTTAAGGTTGCACATGCTTGGACATGTAAGGTCATGGAAAGAGAACAGAAAAAAAATAGTCGCCAGGGAAATGAACTGATCTTGATTCAGTTCAAAACAAGGCTTAATCCTCCAGTGATCCATCAGGCAGGAATTAGCAGAGTTAAAATGCAGAGCCGCTCTCTGCTTCAAGCACAAATCTGCAATTCACTGTACTGTAAAGTACCCAGTGCAGTAAGGGGTGAATATATCAGTGGACGAGGCTGGGCCAGGCCACTGATTTTGTTTTCCATGTTTGTCTCTACAAAGTAAAATTTCTTATTGCACAGGAGATAATGACCTGGCCACCTCAGTTACTCCTGCCTGCTTTCACAGTTTAGTGACCGAATCGATATCAGCCCTTTCTAAGGTTATGAATGGTGAAAACTCCCCCTCCCTGCATTGTCATGTCAGCAAAAGAGCACAAGCTTCTGGAGAATCATAGAAGATTAGGGTTGGAAGGGACCTCAGGAGGTATCTAGTCCAACCTCCTGCTCAAAGCAGGACTAACCTCAGCTAAATCATCCCAGCCAGGGCTTTGTCAAGCTGCAGCTTAAAAACCTCTAAAGACGGAGATTCCATCACCTCCCTAGGTAACCCATTCCAGTGCTTCACCACCCTCCTAGCGAAAAACTTTTTCCTAATATCCAACCTAGACCTCCCCCACTGCAACTTGAGACCATTGTTCCTAGTTCTGTCATCTACTACCATTGAGAACAGCCTAGCTCCATCCTCCCTGGAACCCCCTTTCGGGTAGTTAAAGGCTGCTATCAAATCCCCCCTCATTCTTCTCTTTTGCAGACTAAACCTGCTCTCATTTGTCTGTCTGTCTGTCCATCTGTCTGTGGTATCTGTACGGCTCCCATTGATACCCTGGGGCTGCCAGGTGGGGTGTTAATGGAACACTCCACTGGTCCTATTTTCTTCTGCTCTGAATGTTAGCCCTGGTGAATGGCGTCAGCCTGACAGCCCTGGCGCCCGAAGGCCTTTGTCCGTAGAGCAGGTGTCGTGCAGCTGCATCCAGGATTCACCCCGCATGGCATCAGCAATGTCCTGACTTGATGGCACTGCCTTTAAGAGAAGGTAAAACATAGTCTGAGCTCCCCAGCGCACTCAGTCCCTGGTCTCTGTGTAGAGCCTGCCCAGAAAGGGGGCTGGCGTTTTGCTGTGGGCTCTCATCTGCTGGGAACAGGATTGAAACATCCCCCCTACGGAAATGGCCACCGGATAGCAATTGCTGTCAGCCACTAGCACTCTGAGTGTATTCTCAACCAATACCACGGAGGTGAGAGGCAACCCATAACCAGGCCACTCTCTTCCGTCATTGCCAGCTCCACTTATTCCCACGGAGTGAAATTCACCCCTGTGCAGCCGGCTGGTATCTGGACTATGCATCAGGGAGGCCATAGAGTAGTAAAGTTCAAGGGCCGAGGGCCCACCAGATTATCTGGTCAGACCTGCTTTATATCACAGGCCACCAGCACCACCCAGCCACGTCCACACCACACCCAACAACCACAATTAGCCCCGGGTACGATAGCCCGTGGGAGACCAAACGAGTGTGTGCCACAGGGAGAGAACAGGTGGGACAAAGGGGCACTGAGACTTTGAGGGTTACCTGGGTCCTTTGCACAACGGTGAATTTCATCCGGCGGCTTTGATTAAGCTGCTGCATTCTGGGAAATGTCTCTTGTCCAGCTTGGTGGCCTTTTGGTCACTAACAGACTGGATGTGGACAGGGTGAGGGGAGTCCTCTTATGTTTATAAAGGGAACTATTGGGGGTGGAACTTGAGGCATTTGGTTTGCGTTACGTAGCACAAGAATTCACACACAAAAGGCCGAAATTACAACGGGAAGCCACAAGACTTGAGCTGCAATGAAGTGGCTTCGTTTCACTGTCACGATGTGTCAGCCCATTGTCCAACATCTGGGCCAAGATTAGTTAACTGGCAACTTCTGTCGCAGGGACGTATAGGACTGAGTTAACACAAGGCCTGTGCTGGTACCCAAATGAGAATAAAGGGTCTCGTCAGGTAGCGAGAGCTGATTTTGTAGATCACGTTCCCTGTGAATCAGCCTAAGCTTTCAGCTTTCAGGATGGAATCCACGCGATAGCTGGGGCAGGACTGGTTTGCAGCAGAATTGCCAGGCATGGTGAGGCCTTGTGGGGACTGTGAATCAGGGAGCAAAGCTGCACCCCAGTTCCCTGGCTGGGTTCCCAGAGCAAGGGCAACGTGTGGACTGGGTGAGTGGCAGGGGAGAGGCCAGGGAGTCAGCCAACTGCGTGGATCATATATGCTGCCTAGAGGGGAAGCATAAGTGGTGGTGGATCCGACTGCAGTTCCTGGATTGGCGCTGAGGCCCCTGCCCAGCTTCACAGGTGCCCCTCACCTGGCTAATATCGAATCCATCTATTGCACTTACAGCGCACAAGAGAGCCTAAGGAAATGATCACAATCCAGATGTATAGGGCAGCGCCTGGTTTAATCTGAGTCCCTTCCTTCCACATGCCTTGCAGGATTTCTGCGTCAGCTTCATGCAGTGTGTATAGTGGGGCAACAATGTGTATAGTGGGGGTGCTGAGAGCCACTGGACCAAACTGTAATCCCCGTATATAATGGAAACCACTGCAAGCCGAGGGGTGCGGCAGGACGCCCAGCACCCGTAGTTCCAGCACCGCTGGCTTCGTGTACGTATGTGTATGGGGGAGAGGGATGATTTCACCCTTCGTACCTGGTGGGAAGCTCATTTCCTCTCCATACAAATCCTGGCCTGTTGTTTTGTTTTGTGTGAAATGGGTGCTGCAGAATTTGCCATTCTCCGCAGCCAGTGACGTCACTCCTTGCCCGCTGCAGAACTTTATAACCCTAACATATTGCACTTCTGTCGAATCTTCTGTCCGAGGATCTCAAAGCACTTTACACGCATGCATTAATTAAGCCTCCTAACTTCCCTGTGAGGTAGAGGAGTGTCTATTATCCCTGTGTCACAGAAGGGGAAAGGGACAGAGAGATTAACTGACCTGTTCCCAGTGTGAATCATTGTCAGCGCAGGGAGCTGAACCATGGAGTTTTGATTCACACATCTTTGGGCCAACTCCTTGACATTCTGCCTCTTCTGTGTCTATCATGATATCTGTGTAAAAGTGCCTTATATCGGGATAGTTATTCAACTTCCCTTATGGGAATAGCAGTATCAGTTAAAGCCCCTAAATGCCAATATAATTGTGTCTACAGCAAGGGGTTGCATAGCTTTAACTCTCCTCTTCGAAGCGATAAATATAATGCAGGCCCCCGTCTGCCCCGGCGGGTCCAGGCCTTTGCCCTGTGTCAGCGTTGTCTGTATGTGTCGGAGCTTAGCCTTGTTACTTGTTTCTTTTTGTGGGTTTAGTGATCGAAGTTGTTTCATCCTGTTTGGTTCCTCGGGGCGTGATACGCCATAGAAGAGCGCTAGCTCCACTGGCGTTACTGAGGTCGTGCAGAGAGCTTCCTGTTTCAGGGTCGACTCTTCTAAGGGCACCAAAATCCGCACGCTTGCTCAGATTGTCTTGAAATTTGCTGTGCCTTATGGAGGTGCTGGGTCATGTTAGTGGTCCAAATATGGGGTCAGCTGAGCCACGGGTTCCAGAGATATAGCCCCCCAAAAACAACGTTTTACACTTAGGTTCCTAGCATGTTTTTTATGCACTCTTGGGGCTCAAAATATGGCTCTGATTGTCTCCCAACTGATCTGAATTAGTCAACGTTTATCTCAGCTAGTATCTGGCACCCACTGCCTCTTTGGGGAAGCAGCATTGATCCAGTTATTACTGCCTTTTAGACCAGAGCAGATAGCAAAACCTGGGGACCTGTGGGTTGCTTTCACTAGGAGGAGAAATGAGTGATAGTCAAGTATTTCCTTTGATGTAATCTTGTTTCATAGAATCACAGAATATTAGAGTTGGAAGGGACCTCAGGAGGTGTCTAGTCCAACCCCCTGCTCAAAAGCAGGACTATCCTCAGCTAAGATTATACGTAGAGTGGTGTTTCCCTGAGCACAGTAGGGGACAGTTTCTTGGCTCGCTGTTCCACGCCCGCCTTTCCGGGCAGCACCCTGTGCCAAAATAGCTTTCTCTCTCTGCTTTCCCTCACCACATCTCTCATTGTCTGCTTGGCTTTCTTGCTGCTTGTCTCCCTCTTACATTCACAAAAACAGTTCCGGCAATCCAAGCCCGAGCCTCTACATTTGAAAGCCCGTGGGCCACCTGGTCCAGCTTCTGCTCAAGCTTATCCATGGGCCTGTGTTTTGGGGGCTGGCGTTATTGTTTCAGTTGCTTCTTTATGTTTATCTGGAATAAAAGGCTGTTGTTAGGCCCAACCTGTAGCAATGAGTTTTAACCAACCCACGGCATTACTAAAGGAAGAGCTTAACTTTCTACAATGGTTCGTGCTAAACCTCATGAGCCAAAAGATCGAAATGCACAAGTACAGCAAGCCTAGGCAAGGATTTCCTGGCAGTCTATTGTCACAGTAACTGGGTGGCTCAGAGGGGTATAATGTAGTCATTGAACCTTAGCTATGCCCATGCACTGACCTCTCCCTAGCCCTGGCAGAAATCTACAGACGATCTGTAAACATGTTGCTACAGATCAAGGGGGGTTTTTGTGCTGTTGGCGAATGTGCCCTGCTAATTTGAACAGCTGATTTAGAAAGGGTTTCAACCGCTGCCTGAAAGCTAATGAATTACACAGGGTCTGTGCCGATATGTGCAAGGGACTGTGGGGCATGCTGCCGTGTTTCCTCCAGGGGAACTATTCGAGCAGGAAGGGCTCGGAGCATTTTTAGATTCTTATAACCTTTTTTGATGCAGAGAGGGGGAATGGGAGCAGGAGGTGGGGAGTGGCAAGGGGAGGCGTGGGGGGTGGAATGAGCAGTGCTGTGGTAATGGGGGGTGAGAGCGTGCAGGGAGGGGAGAGAAGTTTGGGGCTGTGGCAAAGGGAAGGGGAGGGGTGGTAGGGAAAGGAAGAGAGGTGGGTGGCTCAGGCCAGAGGGAAGGGAGGAGGACTGGGGGAGTGAGAGGGTGAGAGAGGGGGGATATGAGGGTGGGTGGCAGAGGCACTGGGAGAAGATTACAATGAGGGGTCCTGCCATCCCCATCTTCTCCCCTCCCATGCATGTGCTGGGATGTAGGGATCTGAGCCCCCCTCCGTACTCCCCATGTGTGTGCCAGAGTCTGGGGCCCCCCCTTCTGGAGGGGTCTGAGCTCCTCTGTCCCCCCGTGTTTGTGCTGGGATCTGGGGGACCTTGCCCCTCTGAGGATGCCTAGCCCCCCCCCCTTCTACGTGAACCAACATCTGTGGAAACCTGCCCCGTCGTGGTGGGGAGCTGAGAACCAGCCTGCTCGGAGCATGCACCAAGCACACAGTGCTGAGACCAGGGTGAGGCTGGGCATGCGTGTGCACGGCACAAACTCCCAAGCACCAGCGGGGGGGGGGGGGGATGAGTACAGCTACTGAAATGAAGGGAGCAGTTCCTATGTCTCAGGTGTGTTCATCTCCAGGCAGCCTCCCCCCACCCACATCCCCCCTCTCCCACCACCATCGCCTCTGGACCCCACTGCCTTCCTGGCCCCACATCCATCCCCCACATCACCCTGAGCCCCTGCTGCCCTGGGCCCCACATCCATCCCACCATCACCCTTGGCCTCTGCTGCCTCCCCCTCCGCCGCAGACCCTTACGCCCCATCCAGGGCTTAATGGGTCCCAGGGCTTGCTGAGAAAAGTGATATTCACAAACATGCAGCTATCGCTTTTCACCGCAGATTCACTAGCTAGCTGGAAGGCCGTGAACAGTGATACTTGTATGTTTGTTAATATCACTTATCACTGTTCACAGCCTCCCAGCTAGCTACGAGGTGTCATGCGGAAAGTGATATTAACAAACGTACAAGCACCGCTTTTCACAGCGTTATTTTTATTCCTGAATCTGCAGAAAAACACCCTCCCTAAATAAATCCCACTGGTTTGGCTTGGTGCGTGTGCATAGTGATTTGTTTGGCCTAAGGCTCATGAAGTATTTTAGGCAAAAATTGTCAGAGCAGCCACCAGCGAGAGTTGGTGGCCGCACTCCGAGGCCACCAAAATATTTGTAGTGAGAACCCCTGCGCTAGGCCCAGGGACTCTGCAACTCCACTTTGCTGCCCCTCCTTGCCTCCAGCGGGTACATGCACTCCTCACAGTGCTACCAGACACAGCTGGTTGGGTTGGGTTGAAGGATTTTTTTCCTGTTTTTTGTTGTTATTTTTAAATATCTACTCAAGGAAATGCCCCCCCCCAACCTTCATTACTGCAGAGTTCAGGCTGCCCAGTGGGGCCGCATGCCTTCCTGGCGTGGAGAGTGGCTGTGCTTGAACCTCTGAAAACCAGGAAAATAGAGTTCAGGCCCCGCACATGTAGACGTCTGAACAGAAGGAAATCAAGTGACGAAGTGACGCCCCCCTGGCGATGCAGCCGTCACACCCTCTTTGAGCAATGCCCCAGCATGCCAGTACCTCACGCACTAGCACTGTGCCCTTCCAGATGCTACAGGACACGTGGGGTGCACAGAGCCCACGAACCCCGCAGGACAAGGTCTAATACCTTCTCTTTGCTATGGCTGAACTCAGGCTTAGGTGTGGTGTAGCAAAGAGGAGCCGCTCCACAGAAACCACCCCAGACTCGCGAAAGAGGACCACGCCTTCAGCTTTGTCCTGAGGGCTCCTCCTGAGACATTGCCTTCACTCACCCCTCCCTACGCCCGCAATACCACAGCCATGTCCGCCACCAGGCTGCTGACAATCTCCGGGGCCAGCCAACACCCGCGTGCGCCTCTGGGGACACAACCTACAACACGCGCGGCTGCTCCTTCGAAGTACACTCACCCCCTCGTCATGTGGCAGTGACAGCTGTGCCAAGACGTGCCAGTGAATCCCACCACCGCCCAATTCACCGTTCTGCTCCGCCTCGTGCAGGGAAGGCAGCGGGAGTGCATGCAGGTAAAAGTGGCCATGCAGAGTTGCAGAGCACAACCCAATCAGGTTCTCATGGAACAGGGGTCTCAAACCCCTTTGAAAATATTTCAGGCTGTGATGACCCCCCAAAAAGTGACGACTCCCCCCCACGCTATGCCACCCTTACTGCTGCGCTGCTGCTGGGGCGGCGCTGCCTTCAGAGCAGCTGGTCAGCAGCCGCTGCTCTCCGGCCACCCAGCTCTGCAGGCCTCTGGCTGTCAGCCGTGCACAGCATGTGCGGGGGCTGAGAGTTCGTGACCCCCCCATAATAATCTCTCAACCCCTTGAAGGATCCCAACCCCCAGTTTGAGAACCCCTGTCATAGAACTTCCTCGTGTCAACTAATTTGGGCACGCCCATTCCTGAGCCGTACCCAGCGCAAGGCTCATGGTTAGGGTTGCATTGTGAGGGTGGCGTGTACCTTAACTTTGTATTTCCCGGTTTTCAGAGGTTTAAGTTGAGCCGCTCTCCCCATTCAGGAAGGCCCCTGGGCAGCCGTAACTCTGTACTGCTGATGTTTTGGGCATTTAATTATTACGCCACTTCCTGAAGTTCTTACTGGAGGTATACATGTTGCTCAGGATGTGAAATTCCTTTGCAGGTTTGTGCTCAGTTCCAAGCATCGGGCCTCCCTCGGAGCTGCTTAGTAACGCTGGTCCCAAACGTCTGCCCTCCATTTGCCTACTTTTTAATTTTCCTAGTTACTCTCTGAGAGCGGGAGCTGCTAATCCAACCCTTTGTCTTATGTGGAATCTGCATTTAGGAAGAGAGCCTTGCGTGCTGCTGCTGAAAGCCTAATCTCTTTAGGAGCTTTCAAATCAAAATGAAAAGAGCTCATACTTGACAGGGATTTTAATAATGTTTGACTTTCAAAGTAACCTGGGACTGTCCTGTGAAGGATGCTAGCTCAGTGTACTTAATTCATTGTCATTTCTGTGGTGCATGTTGCCTTATTATTCCACAGCCTTATTACTATGGCTTTTTCCAGGCAACTTGGGCTAGTGGTTAGAGCAAAGGTCTGGGAGTCACATATTCTGGGTCCACTCTCGGCACTGAGTCACTTGGCACAACTTCCACCACTGCAGAGGTCCCCTGGCTGCAGTTCTACTGCACAAGGGCATGGACTGGATTGCAGCCCTTACACTGCACAGAGCTCTGCTTCATGGGATCCTTCAGTCATCCCACTCGCGGAGGGGCTGCTTTCAGGCTGTGTTGGTTTTCCTCCTATTTTCAGGCAAAAACATCCTCTTCGTGAGCTTGAGAAGAGGAGGCTTTTCCCCAACACGCATCCCAGCTAGACAGCCTGGGTGTCAGATTAAGAATTTGCCCCATAACCACTCTGTGCCTCAGTCTTCCCATCTGTAAAATGGGCACAATAAGACCTACCTTGGCGTGGTGCCATTTAATGAATGTTTGCGAAGTGCTTTGAGAGCCACCGAGGGGTGGCCTGAGATGTATGCCGCATATTCTGATTCGTAATATCACTCTTGTTCCGAGGTGCGTTTTCCCCCAGCTTGGCTGGCTCTTTGCTGTTTTGCTCGCGTGTGTCAGCTCTCACCATATCATGAAGGGGATTATCGCTGTGGACATTTTTAGGTACGTTCTCACCCTGGAGGTTAGCTCCGCTTGGCTTGGACTGTCACTCTGAAGCCCCCAATGTCTGGCTCAGTGTGAAGCGATGGAAACAGCTAGAAGCAAGGTTGAAGGCTCTTTTTGTTCAGAATGTCACCAGGTTCAATCAGCAGTGGGATCTGCGGTCTGTTACCAGCCAGTTTTTAAGTTCTCAGCCATGTTGACTTTACGAATTACACCCGTGCAGTATGTAGCTACAGCAAGGCATGTATGTATGCCACGCCAAGACCTAGGCCACTGTAATTGCCGTGGTAACTCAACCAATCACCACTCGTCCTCTACAGCTAATTTGCATAAAACAATTTCATTGGCTGTAAGAGGTGGATTACATGGTCCACAGCTGCCACACAGCATGAACTTTGAGTTACTCATTGGCAAATAACGGAGCCGGGCCCCTGGCACTGTACGCTCTGTGACAGAGTTATAGGGCACCGGCCGCAACAGCTCACGCTCTGACAAACCTTCCTCCCTCCCACACTCACCCTGCGATGACTCCTGTTGAAAGACTCTTTATTCGGCCCTGTTAATGCGACTCTTGCTTATTGTCATGTGACTCGGTTTCTCCTTCTGGCTTGGAGGCATCGGCTTCCGCCCTGTTTGTGTGTCTGGGTTTGCAACACTGCAAGGGAGTTCAAAGAGACGGTGAAATTATTTAAAGCAATGTCATGATGTCTTTAAGATGTGACTCCTTGGCTGCTGCAGCTCATGAGGCTTCATTGGGTACGTCTACACTGCAAGGGAAGGTGTTCTTATAGCCCAGGTAAGCATACCTGTGCTAGCTTCAATCTGGCTAGCCCAGGTAAGACTAGCCATGTAGATGGGCTTCAGCCCAGGTTAGCAATCTGAGTACAAGCCTGCTGGGGGAGCCTGGGTCTATACTCTGGTTGCTTGCCTGTGTTGAAGCGTCACTACAGTTGTTACCCATGCTAGCTAGATTCAAGCTACCTAAACATTTTGATTTTGATAAAAAATGGTCTTTTTTAAAAAGTATTTTTTTAACAAAAAGTTTTTAAAAAAACTATCCCGTGAGCTCTTCTCTGCAGCACCCAGGAGGGACAGACGAACGTTGAAGGACGGATGGGCCTTGAGGGAGGAGAGATGGTTTTGTGTTGTGTTTGGACCTTACTACTCTAGAAGGGGTGGCCTCCTACATGACTGAGCTGGAAGGTTTAGTCAAATCAGGATTTGACCAGTTAAGACCAGGAGGGAAACAAGGGTCAGCGGTGTCATGGCAGGCCACATGGGACATGCTCAGACTGCACCCTGCAACATGTAAGCTCTTTGGGGCGGGACCATCTTTGTTCTGTGTTTATACAGCGCCTAGCACAATGGGGCCTGCGTAGATGCTGCTGCAGCCCAAATATTATCTACCAATCTACCAATGATATACCTGCTCTGTGACTTTCTTCACCCCGGGGCATGCTTTGATTCTTCCTGGGTTTGTGGTGAAGGGTGTACAAGAAACGACAACCCACAGCATTTTTCCCATCCCAAAGGTGATGCCGAAGAATTCTCAGTTGCTGCAGGTCAATTTTATTTGTGCCCGCAGGGAGCATTCACAGGGGAACGCTTCTTGTTTACAAACAGTGCCTTATCATCGAAAGCAATCCGGTTTCCATTCTCCCCATCTGATAACTCCAACATTATTAAAAGGCACTGCTAATATGTCCACCATGATAAATGACGGCTGGCACGCAGATAGGGAGAAAGGTCACTCATAATATAGCAAGAGCCCCACCAGTAGCATTTTCAGCTTGCAAAAACAGCACCCCTTTGACTGGACTTCAGCTCCAGGCCTGTATTGGGGGGGTCTTATCTCATGGATGAGTATGAGATGGCACATTAATTAGGGCCTCGAATTTATATAAGGCCGTTGTGGTGGGGGAGTGCAGGGGTAAGATGCAACCACCGTCTGGCACAGCCCATGCAAGGACCAGGCAGAACAGCAGTCTCTACTCTGCCCCTAGTCTCTTGGGGCTGGGGGCTTCAGAGGAGGAACAATTAGGAGGCACCATGGCTCTGCTCGTGTTGCATAGAGCCAGCTAACGTGTGGGATACCCGGGGTGGGAGTAGCTAGCGGCTCTCTCTGCTCCTTCTGGGCCGTCATGGCTCTGCACTACCCATTGCTAGCCCTCTGCCTAGACCTCTGCGGCAGAGCGAGCAGCGGAGACCAGGTCTCCAGTCCCAGTCCAGATGTAACCACGCCCCGTCCATCTACGATAGTCAGCCTGGGGGAAAATGAATGGCATGGTCGAGTTCTTGGATGGTGAGCAATTTGGGGCAGGGAGCATGCAGGGTTTTTTAAATGTCTCTAAAGCCATGTCACCATAGAAACATACTGATAATGGAAGAGAGCAGGTAGGACCGTCTGCAGCGCAATGGATGATACATCAAGGCTGCATTGGGTTGCTAGTCTTGTTGTAGGAGTCCTGCGGCCCAGGGTCTCCAAAGTAACGAATAATTTCAAGTGCTTAAATTTCAAACTGAGACACCTTCCTGGGGCCTGTTTTCAGAACAGGCACCTTGATAATCAGCCCCCTCAAAGGGTCTCATTTTGGGCACCCAAAGCTGGCACCAGCTGATACCACTTTAGAAGATCTTGGCCTGGGGCTCGCTCCAGCTGGCACAGAGCCCACAGCTCTGATGTTAAATTGGAGCAGATTGGACTGCAGCAGCTGTGGGGGAAACCTCACCAGAGCCCCACGTCTAGCAAGGTTGTAGTCATGGTTACGCCCCCTCTTTGATTATGATTAAAGATGCCCTTCAGACAGCCATGTTGGTGACTGAAGAATTAACTCGTAGGCTCTGCAATAGGCAACCTCCAGCTACAAGCCAACAAGGCATGGTCAGAGACAGGTCACCTGCCAGAGAAACTGTGCTTGGTCCATGGAGGTTTTATTGCAGTCTCCTATGTGAGACAATGCAGGATCCATGGGGGATGAGGGGCATTCTTGCAAATTACATTAATCATAGAATCATAGAAGATGACGGTTGGAAGGGACTTCAGGAGATATCAAAACAGGGCCAACCCCAACTAAATCATCCCATTATTGTATATAACACCCACCAACGTGCTCGGACTTCAGTCTGCACTAGCAACTGGCCACCCCCAGGTGGCAAAAACCACATGCACAATTGCAAACCATGATCATCATGTGAATTCCAGAGCGGCTGGGCATTTCACTTCGTACTTTAAATGAAAAGAAATAAAGTCATTTTGGAAATAAGGTTTAGCTCTTAATTGAATTTCCTGGCATATTTTACTGCCACTTTGTTTTGGGCCCATTTGAGGTGCAAATCAGTCTTTGAAACTAGAGGGGATCCCACCAAAAAAAAAAAAAAGGAAAAACGTTTCCCATTTTTTATTTCAAAACAAGAAATTGTCAAAAATTGAAAAATGTTGATGGCCTCTATAGATGGCCCAAAATATTGGGGGGCGAGAGGGGAGTAGTGAAAATGTTCATTTAAAAGGGAACCACTTTTAGAAACGTTAAAATGTCAAAATGCAAATATAGATTTTGACCTGCTCTGTTAAATTATTAAAAGCCTTTTCATAGGTATAAGGTACGCTATTGCTGTAGCATGTTCCACTTAGGGATCTGTAAACACAATTCAAATATTGGGTCCCTATCTCCATAAGCAAAACCAACCATGTGTTTATCTGTTTGCAGGAGTGGGCCCATACACAATGACATATAATATAGCTATAGAGGTAGAGAGAGGTTCTGGAACAGCTTTCCAATAGGTGGCGTGGGGACAAACAACCCAACTCGTTTTAAGATGGAGCTTGACAAATTTATGAATGGGATTATACAAGAGGGTTTCCTGTGATATCAGGCAACTGGATATGATGACCCAAGAAGTTCCTCTCTGTTTTACGTCCCTCCGTACATGTGGCATAACCCAGTGATGCCTGCATTCGATCCACCAGGTTAATTTTAAAATCTGGGCGCTTTAGTCTGTGGCAGAGAGAAATAAAGCCTGGATTGCTGAACTCTGTCCAGAGATACGGCCACGAGATCATCCACGTGAGGCAGCCAGCTCTACTCTGTTAGGAGTTAGGAATAAATGGTTTGAGACTCATCCCTGCAACGTGTATGAAAGTCTCTTGCCCTTCATTATGCATTTGCCCATTAGGATAACCCAATAAATATCTTGAGAGCTGCCGCCTGCTCGCTACGAGCTCCATGGAAGTGCCACCCAGATTCTACCCCAGCGCATGAATCACTGTCCTTCTGAATGAATGGAAAAGAACAATTGTGCACATTCCCTTCATTGGGGCCCAGCCCACCTCCAATGCACTGAATTAGGAGTCGGGAGACCTGAGCCCTGCTGCTAGTTCTGCCACTGGCATGGACAGGTCATTGTGCCCCTCCGTGCCTCTTTCCCCTGCCATCATTTGCTTCTCTTGCCTATTTTGATTGTAAGCAGCTTGGGGCTGGGACCCTTCCACTCTATGTTCTTAGAGCGCCTGGCCACAAGGGGGTGTTGGGCACTTGTGGGGCCTCTAAGTGCTACCATAAACATCAGTATAGTCCCTACTAAAGTCATTCAGCTCCGTGGAAGGTGGCTCAAGCCTTAAATTACATCAGGGCCCATGCGACACAGTCTCAGGAGACCTGCTTCTTAACCCCAAGGATGAGGAGGAAGCTGGACCTGGCGATGGGAGAGGTTGGGGTTCAGTCCAAACAGGCTAGAGAAGGGCTGCACGGAGCTAAACTCTCTTTCCCTCTGAGGAATATTGTAACTAACCACCAGCACCTTCCCTGTGGTTTGATGGGCCCTCTGGCAGGTTGGCTGTCTCGGAGAGATGGCCTCCTATGAGATTCTAGCCCAGAAGGGGTTTATTTCTGCTTAAAATTGTAGGATTTTTTAAAAATTGCTAAATATGTTGTGACCCAGTGAGCACAGTGTGTAGCCTGCTGGGGCCCGAGGCTCTGGGACATCATGGGAAATGAAGGTTCAAAAGGAGGTTTGCATGGTAAACAGAAGTCAAGGAGGCTTAAAATTGACTGAGATGAATCTCCTTAATGTAAACAGCATTGTCTGGGATGCCAGTTGGAGTCAGCATTTCTTCTGCAGTGCTGCCAACCCTGGCAACTTTAAAAACTCCCGCTCCCAGGATCCCGGGGGCAGGCCAAGCTGGGAGTGACACCAACCTGGAGGCCCATGGGAAGGGGGGGTAATTTCCAATTTAATCCTAATGGTCAGGCAGAGCCGTACGTCCCCATGGACTCACTGCAACCTGTATCCCAGGCCCCGTCAGCTCGGGGATAGGGATCACGCCATCTCGGTTGAGGATCTGGCTACATCTGGTGTCTGCCGGGGCTTGTGTCGGGGTGTCATTCACTGTCATGGGGACCACGAGTTTCTCTGGGCCTTTTCTCCGTGCCCGGGGACCAGCTGCCCATATCTAACCGAAACTGCAACCCAAGTATGGGCAGTCCCAGGCCAAAGAAAGTGTCACTCCTGTCCACACTCTGGTCTCGGTGTCCCCCAGTGCGTGCATCCATCCATGGCGGGAAGGCGGCCCCTGGAGAGACCCCCCTCCCTCCCGGTTGGTCCTTGGCTACTTGGGCTCTTCTCTTTGGGTTTCAAGCTGGGAGCTGGGATTTGGGGTAGGCGCCAGGTTCTCCCTGGCTCATTGCAGTGGAGACTCCCTCATACTAGACCCTCTTTCCACCTCGGGGCGTCCGACTTGCAGGGATGGGGATCTGGGGCCTCTGCCGCGAAGTAACCCTCCACTAATTTGATAGCTTCGGCGAGGGTCGCCAATGCCGCTGTACCCATCCCCTCCCTGCTCCAGGGAGGATCTGGGTGAATTGCTCCAGGACCACTTTTTTGGTAATTTGGGCCTCCCGATTGCTCCTCCGGTTCTAGCCACCGTCAGGCTCAGTCCTGGAGACACTGGGCCACTGCCCATGGCCGGCCCCCAGGAGGATACTGTTCCCAGCAAAAACGCTGGCAGTATGTCTCTGGAATGACCCGTGTCTGATCTAGGATAGCAGCCTTTACCTTGCCATATTCGAAGGCCTCCCATTGGTCTTGGTTCTGGTACATGGTCTGGGCTGGACCTGCTGTTCCCCTCATGGGAAGTCCCCCACGCGTCAACAGGTTTCTCCCTGTCTGAACTCCTCTACAGCAGACAACCCTGCAGTATCCTCGAGAGAATTGGGAAGAGTAGGAGATGTAGGTTATGAGTTTGGTTCGCTACATACTGCGACTGCGTGAGCAGCTCCATACCCTGGGGACCTTTGCACAGCAAAACGTGCTGCAGGCACAACACACCCAAGAACAGCAGTATAACAAAGGGGCCAGATTCCACAATTCGGAACTGGAGATTGAGTCTTTCTTACTCTTACTGCCTTCCATGGAGTCCAAGCTGATGGCCAAATGGCAAGGACCCTTCAAGGTCATGAGACAGGCGGGGCCAGTAGACTATGAGGTCCAGCTACCAGGCCGACGGAGGGAGACGTGCATATACCACATTAACCTTCTGAAGGCTTGGAAAGCCAGAAGGGTTTGCTCATCACTGCTTTCCCCACAGAACCCAAACTGAGGCTGCTAGTTGATGGCTCCTAGAGTCAGGGCTGGCCATGATGGGGAGCCGAACTGAGCCCAGAACAGCAAGAGCAGCTGCAATGAGGCTTCCAGTCTTGCAGGCTTTTCCGGACATCTTATCGGCCTGCCCTGGGAGGACTCACGTCACACACCACCATATCACCACCCTACCGGGACTAATTGTCCGTGATGCCCACCAGCCCCTTCCGAGGAAGATGTGGGAGGCAGTCCAGAAGGAATTAGACACCATGCTGGAGCTGGGTGTGGTGGAAGAATCATGGAGCGAATGGCAGAGCCCAATTGTCCTGGTCCCGAAGCCAGACAGGACCACCTGCTTTTGTATTGACTTTTGGAAAGTCAACACCATCTCACACGTCAATGCTTACCTGATGTCCCGGGTGGAAGAACTCTTAGAACAGACGGGGGGAGCCAAATTCTTATCCATGCTTGATTTAACAAAGAGGTATTGGCAAATATCCCTGACGCCAAACTTGCGGGCAAAGACGGCCTTCCATATACTGTTTGGCCTATTGCAGTGTGTGATGATGGCTTTCGGGCTGCATGGGCCCGCCACCAACTTCCAGCAGCTAATGAATTTGATCTTATCTCCCCACGGCCCATACACAGTCGCGTGTATTGATGACATTGCGATACACAGTGTCTAAATGGGAAAATCATTTCCAGCATATTGCCAACATTTTGGAGGCCCTGAAGAAGGCCGGGCTCAGGGCGAACCTGACCAACTGTTGCCTTGGCCAGCGGGAGATGACGTACCTGGAATACACAGTGAGGATCGGGAAGCTGAGACCCCTAGTGGATAAGGTACAGGATCTAAGGAACTGGCCTGTCCCCAGGACAAAGAGGCAGGTGAGGCAATTCCTCGGGTTGGCGGGGTACTACCACCAGTTCATGCCTGACTTTGCAACACTAGCAGCCCCCTTGTCAGACCTGACCAAAAATTCCCAGCCCCAAAAGGTCCAGTCGTCCAATGAATGCAAGATGACCTTTCAGATGCTGAAAGACTGACTAGCATGAGAGCCGGTTGTTGTAATGCATCCTGACTTCATGAGACCCTTCGTCCTACAAATGAATGCCTTGGAAACTGGGCTTGGGGCAGTCTTGTCACAGGAAACCGATGGGGAGGAGCACCCTGTCCTCTGTCTGAGACAGAAACTGTTCCCCTAGGAAACCCAGTATTCAATCATTGATAAGGAGATGCTGGCTATGAAGTGGGCAGTGGAGGCCCTGCGCAATTACTTGCTAGGGAGCCCCTTCCAGCTAACCATGGACCACACACCCCTATGCTGGCTCCACAATATGAAAGACACCAACACCCAGATTATGCGTTGGTACCTCTCCCTACAGCTATACGGTTTCCGCGTCTTCTACCAACCGGGTAAGGCACGTGCCAATGCAGATTTCTTTTCATGGCTGGGTAGGGAGGCGGAAGAGGATGGACACCTACTGGGTGTCCTCTTGAGGAGGAGGTTGTGTGATGGGATAGAGGTACCCTGCACAGGAGATGAAGGGGTTAAGCCAATACTCTTGGCAGCAGAAGCCATGCCCCCTTGCCCCTGCTGGGCATGCTCCAACTGCTGCTTCGGTATAAAGGGGAGCAGTCCAGCTCACTTGGAGCAGGACACTGAGGAGGAAGGATGTGTGGTGGAGGCTCCTGCTAGGAAGCCAGAGGAGCCTGTGGCCACCTCACAGAAGCCGGATTCACAGGCTGATACTCCTGCTGAAGGAGCCAGAGATCCCAAAGACACCTGGGCAAAGGCTTTAGGAATTGGGATAGGATTTGATCCAGTTATGGAACCGGGAAACTAGACAGTATGTTTTGGCCAGGTCCCTGCTGAACTAGTGGTGATCCCTTAGAGCCAGTAGTTCACCTAGACGTTAACAGGAGGGCAGCTATTAACTCCAGCCGCTGCGCCATTCTGCCCTGAGGCTGAGGGCAACCAGACCAACTTAACCATGGGCCACATGGCCCAGTCCCCGCCCCCTAAGTGAGACGTGGTGTACGTGCCCTACAATAGACCTCAAATGTATTGTGTGTAAAGCTCTGGTGATTTTTAAAGACAATCTCATGATTTCGGTTTTGACTCATGATTTTTGAATGCCTGCGGTTGGCAGAGGGGCTTTTGTTCAGTGCTAGCCTGACAGCCCTACGCAATAATGAATAACTTTAATCTAGCGCTTTTCAGAGAGAGCTTTCAAGGCACTTTACAGAGGATGTCAGTATCATTATCCTGATTCTATAGATGGGGGAAACTGAGGCACGAAGAGGCAACTTGCCCAAGATCACCCGGTAGGCAAGTGGCAGAGCTCGGAATAGAATGCAAGCCTCTTGGCTCCTACTCAAGGGCTCTATCCACTTGGCTACACTGTTCTGAAGGAAAATTAGACACTGACGGGCCCTGTTCACTGGCTCAGCACAGGCAATGAGTGCCAGATGTCCCAACAGTATCTTGCCAGAATCACCCCGTCCTGAGCTGGAGGGCCATCTGTCACAGCTCAGTCTCGATCGCCTTAAACCTGGGCCTTTCAAGGGGACTGTCAATTAGTGGCAGATGTAATGACGGGGGGGTTATCTATAGGTGCACTTGTCCCCTCGGAACTTGTCTGAGACCCAACAAGCTCATTTCACAGTCCTTCAAATGGTCATCGCTTGGTAACAATATTCAGCCATGGCTGCCCTGGCCTGGGTTGGAACCAATGACTTAAGAAATAACGATGATCGGAGAGGTCTGTAAGCAGGACTCAGATAGACAGAAGTTGGTGTAGGTCTAACATGAAGGCCCCTGAGTCCCTCATAAAAAGGCATATTTGGGAGGAAGGCCACATGAAAAACAGACCGATCAAATTTGTAACACAAGTGCAAAACTAACAAGAAAACAACTGGGGGGTGTAACGTGAAGGCCATTCAGGACTGGTTTGCAGAGCCCTAAATCCACGACAGTGTCCTCATATGGGTTTGGGATCGAGGCAGATGTACTGATGTATGAACACTGCAATGGAGTTTAGAACAAGGGTCCAATCACACAGGTGGTCGCCTAAATATTGTAAAGAACCAGACCACCAGGAATTGACATCCAAATTACCTTGGGCGCCCCAGCTCGGAACCAGCACTCTCTGCCAGTCATTGAAGGAACATGGCAATTCCATTTCAAGTGGGTCGAAAAAATCAGACCTGCCATTTCTGTGTTTTTTCCAGCAGGTAACAAGCTTTAGCTACTCTGGTTTGTGGTAGAATCAGCCAGGTAGAGTCGCCCCTCAAGTCCATCAATCACGGGGGAAAGCGATGGGTTGGCCTAGATTTTTGCAGCTGCCTAAAATAGCATGGGCTGATCCTGTGCAATAGCTGGACTCTCCCAGAACGTGTGAAGATGTTTGAATGTGTGAAGATGTTTACATGTCAAATCCATCACCTAGTGTGCTGACGATGAAACCCCAGTGTCTGCAAGGCAATGTCTGTGAGGGCTGCCTGGTTTCTTTTAAATAGACTGACACCTGGTGGCATTAGCACGAAATAGCTCTGTCACAATACAGAATGCATCTTGCTGTGTGTGATGCATTAAGTCACCTGGCTTTTTAGAGATTCAGCTGTGTGAGCGGCCCAGAAAGTAAGTCTGCAGCTTCTGTGCAGATCACATAATGTTCAAATTTGAGAGAGACCCTTCTGGGGCTAGGATGACTCCTAAAATGAGGAACAACATTGCAAGTGGAAACTATCCGAGTTTCCTGCTGAATAGCCATAGGGTTGCCCGACTGGAGATGACAGGTAACGAGACAAATGAGACTGAACTGTGTATTGGCTTCAGCACCCTCTGCTGGGCGCTCAGTGGATTAGCAACAGTATAATGCTGTACCAGATGGCAAAGAGTCTCGAAAGGGACAAGTGATTAGAGCTGGTTGAAAAAAGGAAATATCTTTCATGGAAATTTTTGTGAAAATGTGTCCCTTTTTTGGTCAAAATGTGGAAAAATTTCTACCAGCTTTTTAGCTGGTCAAAAATGGGATGAAATATTTGTTCTTTGGGGGGAAAGGGGGAAATGGATCAAAATGACAAATTTTGCCAAAAAAGAAATGATTGGGAAAGTTTGACCAGCTGTACTAATGAAATTGGGTGTTGAACGTAAGACACTTTACAGGGACCTCATTTTCACAAAATGCTGAGCCCCCCTTTCCTAACGTCATGAGTTGGGCATGCAAAAATGGTAACTAATCAGTTGGGTTTTTTAAAAATCTTGGCCCATGGATATTAGCTGCATGCCTCGGTTGCATGCTGTGAGACTTACTATTAAACTGACATTAGGAAAGGTATATGTGGGATGAACTGACATAGACCCAGGGCAATATATCACCCCCAGGTTATATAATACAAGAAAGGTGGCATCTCGGAATTTACACTCCTGCGTTATTTAGCCACAAGGGACTCCTCTGACCCTATCGAGAATTCTCAGCCCTACATGCACCCACTCAAATCTCTACTAGAAGGTTCATGCACCCTCTTATCTGGAGTGTTCCTAGGGAAAAACTGAATCCCTATTTGGGAAAGCACTCACGTATCCGTTTAACTTTAAGCCTGTGGTTAAGTCCCACTGCAATCAATGAGACGTAGGCAGGTGTTTAAATATTTTCTTGAATTGGGGACCTCTGAGACTACACCCATTGAGCATCCACAGGGCATCTGAGGACACACACAAACACACACACAATACAAAAGACCAGGAGAAAAGGACATACCCTATCTATCTGACTCACAGGAAGAGTCCCATTCACTTCCATAGCTTCTCACACAGAAGTAAGGAGGGCAGGATTTGGCCCACAGCCCTGGCTTTAGACAGTGGTTAGTGAGTCGCTGATTTATCGCAGGTGATGGCTCCAAAGGAACGTTTATGGCACATCAGATGAATGAGTTCCACTGGCAATAACGCTGGGGAGCTGTGAACGTCTATTGTGCCAGGCTTGCTTTGAGCCAGTTTTTATTTGGTACCTCACTGACGCAGTGAAGGTAACTTTGGGAGCTTTGTGCTCTACTGGATTGATGTGGCCATTGGGCTACAAATCCTGAGGAAATTATCAATTTAAAACATCTGTACGTGCAGTAACCTATTTCTAAAATAATAGTATTGCCTGGCTTGGTCCTTTGTTCCCTCCCATTGAGGAAGTGATCCTTAACCCAGATCCTTAGCCTAACTCCTAGGTTTTGCATGCTGTGAGGAGAGGGTTGGGCTGGCAGCTTGGTGAAGGCCCTACACTGGGACGTGACAGAGTTTGGATCTGCCAGAGCATCACCATGTGACCTTGTGTCTCTCAGATCACTCTGGGTCTCCATTCTCCATGTGTAAAATGAAGGTATTGATACTTTCCCATCACAGGAGGATGCTCTGAAGATAATAAATCCTTCAGAGATAGATACTATCAACTCTAATAACCCAGACAAAATCTCCAGCCTAGGTCATTGATTCCAGTTTGCCTATTGATCTAAAGTCCCTCTGCAGCGTCATTGCATATGCCACTCATCTGAACAATTGCCGTGGAACCATTACAAACCAGCAGATCCTGACAGCTAGTATATCACGTTTCAGCCTGTGAGGTATTTGAGTCAAATCGCTGGATCAGAATCTGGCTTTCTGTAACAACCTTGTTAGAAACATAACTGGAAAGCGTAGGTGTGGGCGAAGCGTAGGAGATATACTATCCGACTATTAACTGTAGCAGCACAGATGACTCGAGACTCCCGTCTCTCTACAAACAGCTAGTGCATAATACATGCATGATATGCGTATTTTATATTGTTTGCATGAGACGTTCGCATATGGTTATTTCCACTGCTGGCTAGGTCTGGGAAAAGACCATCAATTTCAAACAGAAGGCTCCTTTGACGACAGATTATAAAGAATAAGAAGTAGCCAAATATTAGTTCTCAGCAGAAAAGACAAATTAGATGATGTGATATTTTGTATTGGACTAACAATAAAGGGTCTAATAAAAGGTCATCAGGCCAGTGATTTGTGTCTAACCGATTACGATTTATTAGACTTCTGAGCCCGCATAGCAGGATATTAGAGCCTTTCACCCTTAAGAAGGAAAGGAAAGATTGATTGTAATTTTTTTTATGATCCTCCTCATACCTTCCATTGTGCAAACTGCATTCAGACACAGTCTTATCTTTCTCTGTCTCTCTCTGTGAGTTTTAAGTACCCATGCGACATGCACCAAAGGTTTGCACTACAGGTCTGCAATTGATTGTTCTGCAGAGCAGAAGCCAATATTCGGCAAATGGCAGCCAGGGTTATATAACTAACTAACGTGCTGGTGTGATTCTGTGTGGACTTCCCCAGGGGGAAGAAGCACATGTCCCTCTGGAGAAGGGCTATTGATTCATGGGGGATGATCCCAATTTCACTTACACGAGGATAAAACAGAAGTAAGTGCATCAAAGTCAAGGGAATGAGACAGGTGTAAAAGCAATGGGACAGACCAGGGATATATCTGAGACGTGGCCAGATTGCACTGCTCTACAGCTATTGTCTGCTGCCCATGGTCTCTAGGGGACTATAGGAAGCAGAGTATATGTTAGAGAAGCTGTTCTAACTAACACTGGGGGCCAAGCAAGCTCCTGGCTGAAGTGCACTTACAGGAACTGAGAACGAGGCCTCTCGGTTCTATTCCTAGCTCTGTCACGGGTTTCCTCTGTGATCTCGGGTAAATCAATCAGCCTCTCTGTACTTCATTATTGATGGTGGCAAGGTGCTTTGAGGTCTCCTGCTGGAAGGTGCTGAAGCAGTGAGCAAAACATGGTTATTATTAACTGGGGAGGGACACAAACACCCCAGAGGGCTGGAGGCATGTCCAGGACAGGTTTGATCAGTGCAGATCTCCTTTTTGTTCTTTCCTACCTGGTAGCCTGACACACACACAGTATTTTCTGTGCTATTCTGCCCTTCCTCTTTTCTCCTTCTCTCCCTGATCTTCTTTTTGGCTGCTATGAACTGTTCTCTTTCGTTTCATCAATTGGTCATATCGCAGGAGCAGTGACTTTAGTTTCTCTGCTTTAGTGTGCCATGGATTGAAATCATCACGCTTGGGACAAGCATAGCATGACTACTGATCTGCTGCACCCTCTAACTGTTCCCTCTCCACTCTCTCTCCTCTTTATGTGTTTACTTCCTGACCTCTAATAGCTGTTACTGTCCTGACAAAGATGAGGATCTGGTCCTGAATATTCCTATATTATTGCAAAGGAGCCAGCTCCTCTTTTTGCATGCACAAAAATAGACAGGCTGGAAAGTGGTATAATTGTCTGTGTTCACTTGGTGCCAATATGGTTATGGATCATTAGCTTAATGGACCGTTGTTTTTTCTTCCTTTCTAAAGACTCTTATGGGACATCCTCCCAAAAACTAAGCCAGAAAGAGAGGAAATAAACAGCTGATATCTCAGAGAACCTTTTCCATTCAGAATTCATGTTCTTGTGGGAATCTGGAAGGAAATTCTATATGCGGGGGGGCTAACAATCCCTCAGAGGCTGAAAGGAACATCCTACTCACCAGAGATCCTGTAGATATCTTCAGAAATATCTCTGCAGGCTAGCAAAGAAGCCCATGAAGGAATCACAGTCAGGTCTGGGAGTGTGGACAGTGACAATTATTACCCTGATCATGAGTTAATTCAATTTAAACTAAATGGAAGGATAAACAAAAATAGGTCTGCAACTAAGGTCCTTAATTTTAAAAGAGGAAATTTTAGAAAGTAAGGGAACTAATTAGGGAAGTGGACTGGATTGAAGAAGTCAAGGATCTGAATGTGGAGAAGCTTTGGAATGCTTTTAAGTCAAAGTTGCAGAAACTATCTGAAGCCTGCATCCCAGGTGAGGGGGGAAAAACTCACAAGGAAAGGGTTGCAGACCAAGCTGGATGAGCATGCATCTCAAACAGGTGATAAAGAGAAAGCAGAAAGCCTTCACAGAATGGAAGAAGGGATGGATCAGTAAGGAAAGCTACCTCTTGGAAGTCAGAAAGCATGGGGGAAAAGTGAGAACTCGCAAAAGTAGGCAGACATGGATCCTGCAAAGGACATTAAAACCACTAATAACATCTTCTTTAGCCATATAAATAAAAAGAAAAGAAGTAAAGAGGAAGTGGGACCACTAAATGCTGAGGATGGGATGGAGATTAAAGATAATCAAGGTGTGAACAGCAACACCTGAATAAATACTTTCCCTCAGCTTTTAAGAAGAGTAATGAGGAGCTAGCTTGTGGACGGTGGCAGGATGGCTAATGGGAACAAGGATATGGAAGTAGAAATCATCACCGCCGAAGTGGAAGTCAAACTCAAACTGCCTAATGGGAACAAGTTAGAGGGGCCTGGATAATCTTCATCCAAGGATATTAAAGGAACTGGCACATGAAATTGCAAGACCAATAGCAAGAACTTTTAATGACTCTGTAAACTCAAGGGTTGTACGCTGTGACGCAAGAACTGCAAATATAGTACCTATATTGAAAAAGGAAAAAAAGTGATCTGGGAAACACAGGCCCATTAGTTCGACCTTGATTGTATGCAAGGTCTTTGGATAAATTCTGAAAGAGAAAGTAGTTAAAGACATAGAATTAAATAGTAATTGGGATAAAATTCAACATGGTTTTACGAAAAATAAATTGTGCCAGACCAACCTGATCTCTTTTTTTAGAAGATAACTGATTACTGAATACTTGCATTACTGGATATCGGTAAGGCATTTAATACAGTTCCACATGGGAAATTATTAGTTATATTGGAAAAGATGGGGATTAAAATGAGTATTGAAAAGTGGGTAGGGAACTGATTAAAGGAGAGACTACAGTGGGTCATACTGAAAGGTGAGTTGGCAGGATGCAGGGACATTACTAACAGAGTTCCCCAGGGACTGTCTTGGGACCAGTTTTATTAACATTTTCATTCATGATCTTGGCACAAAAAGTGGGAGTATGCTAATAAAATATGAACATAACACAAAATGGAGAGGAATTGCCAATATGAAGGAGGACCAGAACATCATACAAGAAGATTTGGATGACCTTGAAAACTGGAGTAATAGAAATAGGATGAAATTTAATAATGCAAAGTGCAAAGTCATGCATTAGGATCTAACAACAAGAGTTTTTGCTATAAGCTGGGGATGAATCAGTTGGAAGTGACCGAGGAAAGACTTGGATGTATTGGTGAAGCACAGGATGACTATGAGCTGCCAATGTGATGCAGCTGTGAAAAAGGTTAACGCATTCCTGGGATGCATAAGGCAAGGTATTTCCACTAGATACAGGGAAGTGTTATTACCCTTATACAAGGCAATGGTGAGACCTCATCTGGAATACTGTGTGAAGGTCTGGTCTCCCATGTTTAAGAAAAATGAATTCAAACTGAATCAGATGCAGAGAAGGGCTAGGAGGATGATCCGAGGAATGGAAAACCTGCAGTGTGTGAGAAGACCTAAGGAGTAGGGTCGAAGCATAATTTTTTCGGGCCCACTACAAACTTGTAAATGGGCCCCCTCCCACACACATACCACAATCCCTCCTCCCATGCATACAATCTCATGAGCCATGAAAAATGTTTGAATTCTAAAATGATGGTTACATAGGAGCTTGGCTTGTTTAGCTTAACAAAACGAAGGCTGAGTGGAGATGTGAGTGCTCTCTATAAATACCTCAGAGGAATAAATACCAGAAGCGGAGAGAAGTTATTTAAGTTAAGGGCCACTGTTGGCAGAAGAACAAATGGATATAAACTGGTCATCAATAAGTTTAGGCTTGTTATTAGACGAAGGTTTCTAACTATCAGAGGAGGGAAGATTTGGAACAGCCTTCCAAGGGGAGTAGTGAGGGCAAAAAACCTACTCTGTTTCAAGACTGAGTTTGATAAGTTTATGGAGGGGATGGTATGATGATGTTGCCTACAATGGCACATGGTCCATCTGTGACTGATATTAGCAAATATCTCCAATGGCCAGAGATGGGACACTAGATGGGGAGGGCTCTGAATTACTACAGAGAATACTTCCCATGTGTCTGACTGGTGGATCTTGCCCTCATGGTCAGGGTCTAGCTGATCACCGTGTTTGGGGTCAGGAAGGAATTTTCTCCCAGGTTAGATTGGTGGAGACCATGGGGATTTCTTCACCTTCCTCTGCAGCATGGAGCATGGGTCATTCGCTAGTTTGAACTAGAGTAAATGGTGGATTCTTTGTAACTTGAAGTCTTCAAATCAAGATTTGAAGACTTCAGTAACTTAGCCAGACGTTAAGAGTCTATTGCCAGAAAGCCATTAAGTGAATGCTTAACTTTCCATTCTAAGGCTTAACTTTAAGTACATGCTTAAGTGCTTTCTTGAACTGGGGCCTATGGAATCTACAGCAGGAGGTATTTAATTGAACTGTCTGCTTTTATTGTTAGAATGTGCCTTTTCTATTCCCTAGTCACTGGCCCAGACAATTTCAGATAAACATTCATAAAATATTTTAAATCTGATGTTGAAACCAGTGAGTCATCCCCTTTTGTGGAGTATAGCTGATGAAATAAATCTTCTGAGTTTGGTGAAATCGTGTTAAGGGTTGAGTTACAGTCTCATTAAAAGTGATGTGTGAATGCACCCTTCCCTTAAAATAGTTGTCATACTCTGCTTGCCAAAGGTAGAGATCTAAAAGAGAACAGGCATGACTTAAATACAATTTCTGTAGATTGTAAGCTCTATGGGACAAGGACCATATTTTTGTTCTGCGGCTATCCATTGCCTAGCACAATAGGCCCCTGGTCCATGACTGGGGCTTCTACACACTATTATCACAGGATACAGAAAAATAGCAGTCATACTTCGCCCAGTTCCCTTTTTGGACCAACAGCCATTACTCCATAGCTTGCTGTCCAGACATGATGCCAATATGACTGTGCACAGACATAAGACCACAGGATGTGACACTTGGAGGAGATAAGAGCGGGAGAACTCAGTTACCCTAGCTGTGCACACTTGGAGAGAATCCTTTCCTGGGAAAATACTTGATTGCAGTAACAGAATTAGAGTAACAGGGCCTCACGCCGCCACAGTCCCATTGACGTCAGTAGAGTTATTCTGTATTTACATCAGCATCAGAAAGATCACAAACACGTCCAGGGATGCTTTTCAAAAATTCAAGTTTAAATAGGACTCTCCCTTTTTGGATATCTGTGCCTCTGACTAAATGCTCTACCTAGAATGTCCACCGGGCCAGCTTGTGTTTTGAGTTATTTTGATGAACTGCTTCTGTTTATTTTGTTTCTTGACCTGCTAAAGACTTCATTACTGCAAATGAGCAATGTCCACATTTGTGCTGCCCAATAACCATTAGAACAGGGACTTTCCTGAACAGTTATCTGCCACTATTCCATGCCTCATTTCTCACACCTCTAATGAGTGCAGGGGTACTGCAACCTCAGCCACCACTGATCTCATTCTCCTCCATCTCCACAGATAGGGACAGTGCATCCCTGTGATGGTGAAGGAGGAGAGGCAGTTTGCACATCCCATATTTTGGGGTTGCTGGGAAAAACTCATTTTCAAAAACATGCCAGGAAAGCCTTTAGGGCTGCCGATGAGCTGCTGAAGGAAGCAGAATTGCGAGGATACAGGATTGCCCCGGCCACACCCCATCTCGCTTTGTGTGCTCCCCTCCTCCAGCCCACTTCTAAAATTGCCCCGTTTCAATCGACCTGGGAGATCACTTGCTCTGTGGGCGGGGAGGAGAGTTTCTGCAGATGCAGAGCAGAGCTGACACAAGGCCCTGCTGCATTAGAGGAATTCACCAAGGGCTCACGTGGTCCCTTGCTGGCTACTTTGTGCAAATTAAGTTGATGCAAAGTGCTTGCTATTCTGGGGTGAATTCTCCTAAGAGCCTCTTCCATGCTATCATGTAGAATACTACATGTAAGGACTTTGAGAATGGTTGTGGAGTAATGTACCAAATGATCCTGGCTAAACATCTAAATACATGTCCATTCTAAGGCTGATCTGATGATCCAGTGAAACCCATTAAATGTCAAAGGGCTGCAGGATGGCACAATGCATCGTCTGCAGTGTCCTTGAGCACTGGACTGTTTGGGAATAGAGTGTACCTCTCAGAGATCTCTATACGTAGCTGCACAGCTCCCCCTACTCGGGTTGGTGGCTCAGTTATCGCATAAACAAAAATGTTTCCAAATGACAACGTATGAAAAAAGACAGCAAGCCTTGATGCTAATGGACAGAACTGCACAGTCACAAGTCTTCCTTCGACAGAGCGAAAAATATTCATAGTATGGATAAAATCTCCCAATGCTAACTTGTCCGTTAAGTGGGAGGGGGATAGTTCACATGTTGCCTGTTAAAGTATATGAATCAGGCACTTTCTTGAATCAGAAAAGTGTAGTCTTGGAGATCGCTGCTTCTCCAAAACAAACTCAGCAATTAGTTTGGTACAGATTAACTGAGGGAATTCAACATTGTGAAGATTTGAAGGCACTTGTTGGCGTCTCCAGTGGGTCATATTAGTGATGTTAATGCTCTCTGGAGATTCATAATGAAGAATTAGAAGCATATGAGGCTTACATTTCATGTGGATAAAGCTGGGAAATCTAAGCGTAGGAGCAAATGGTTTTTTTTTTAATATTTTAAAATTTTGTGGGGAAAAGACATTTCTCTTTATTGAATATTTGGAACATAGAGGCAGAGGGAGCTGAGGCAATAATAATGACACTTGGTATTATGAGACAATGCTGCTGGGAAGAGGAAAGCAGGCTGATGTGCTGGTTTTATTATACTGTGAGAAGGATGTTATTGTTAAAGGGAAATGAGACAGGGGAATGTGATAACTAAGTTCTTCAGGGCAGGCACAATGACTGCTTTTGTGTTTGTACAGCACCTAACACAACAGGAGCCCAGCAGCACCCAGACCTGGTAGGTGTTTTATGGCCAAATTAGAAAATGAGGTCCCTGCCCTGATGAATTTGGAGTCTTAATAAATGGCTGTCCCTGTAAAAAAAGGCTGGAAGATTCCTTCAAACTTCACAAGAATTTTTGGTTGACCCCAGTACCACATGCCGTGAAAAAACACCCACTTCTGCATTTCGTTATGGGAGGCACAGGAAAAAATGGATGTTTATCTAGGTCATTTTATGGCACTCATCACCACAATAGCTAAGGGCCTAGCAACCGCTAATGTATTTAAGCTCACAACATCCTTGTGAGGTAGATATTTATTATCATCCTTTTGCAGATTAGGAAACTAAGATGCAGAAAGGTGAAGTGACTTGCCCAAGGTTATGCAGCAGTTCATCAGAAGAGGTGGGAAAAGCTCCCATGAGTTGCACTCTCGTGCTGAGGCAAGCGCCCCAGAACCCCGATTCTTATAAAATCACTTATGAATAACTTTGTGCTTTTAATTGATTATGCCAAGTGTATGGTCAGGCAGGCCCTGTGATTAGAGCCGCCAGGCCCCGCATTTGTTTTTGGCTTAACGCTCCCATTACTAACAACTTCAAAAGGCTGCTAACACCTGTCCAGTGATTTCCCAATTTCCCCTCATTAACACTACCTCAGCACTTTCACAACTCCCCATCTTGGCCCCAGATCAGTAACTCCTTGGACACCTGTACTGGCTCTGGGCCAGGTCAGTACCTTCTCGGAAACCCCCTCACCAACTCCCCATATTACTCTCAAAATCAGTATATTTGTTCAGACTGCCAATAACTAATTAAAACCAAGTTAAGGCCCCCTCCCACAGGGAGGTGCGAATGTTGTTAAGTCATAACGAGCCAATCACACTATGTAATGTAAATTAATGCTATGTATCAATATTCATGTAATCTTTTAGGGTATATAAGGCAGCGCCCCAGTATAATCGGGGCTCAGCCTTTGGAAACAATTCCGCTGGGCCGATTGCCGGCAATCAATAAACTGCTGTTTCCTCACTTCGGTGTCTGTCTCGTAGCGTGTTCCTGAGATCTTGCTACAGTGCCTTCACACTAGACCTTCTTATCCTTTCTATAAACTATTTGGAGAAGTGAGCTTTGGGCTGTCTGTAACAAACAGGAGAAAGTGCAGAACAGGGGGTTCCAGCCATTTCTGTGGCAGCTAGAAGTGACAATTGGGATCAAGCAGTTGAGAATAACAGTTAGGACTGGGAAGCTGGGGTGGGCATTTGGGGCTGGGCAAACATCTGCTGTGTAGTAGGGGTGACAGTTGCGAGTGTGTGACACTCTATACCTCCAAGTAGCAGCCTGGAGCCCCCATATTCACCACTGTGATATGGGTTTGATACATTCTGTACAAGGTAGGCCTTGCAAGGTATCATTTTAAAAGTCTTGATCAGCTGAACATTAAGATCCTGTTAGTCCAACAGTGGGGACTCAGTGAGCCCAGAGGTGGCAGGAGGCAGCAGAGGAGGAGGCCTGCGTCAAGCCTGCATCCAGCAGGAGCTTGCCGAGGGGGACTGGCCGAGCCCCAACTGAGAGGTAGACATTGCAACTACGATGGTCAGCACTGGGGAAAGCAAGAAGGGAGAGGTGAAGAACACGCCTCCATGCTCTCAGGCTAGTTCAGCTCATTGAGTTTGTGAATTCTGCTTGCACTGGTTCCCAAACCAGGGCTGTGTTGCTTCCCTTCTCTTATTACTTTCTACACTCAGACTCTGTGCTTGCAAGAGGGGAAGAGTTGCCCTTCGGGGCGCCCAGGGGATAGTGTGTGATTTCCCAGGGACTGGGTGGGGGCTTGAGCCAGTTTGGTGTTGTATCATTGACAGGAATCCCTAGATATAGAACCCAGCCCTTGCTGCTGCTGGCTCTGTCTGGTAGGTGCAGACGCAGCCCAGCATAGACGCGGCACATGCTCTGTATGTGCAGATGCAGCTGGCGCACCTACGGCACACACCCTTTACATGCAGATATTGCCTGGCACAGACCCGGCACACGCCCTGTACATGCAGATATTGCCCAGCACACACACGGCACATGCCCTGTACATGCAGATATTGCCCAGCACACACATGGCACATGTCCTGTACATGCAGATATTGCCTGGCTCAGAGACGGCACCCGCCCTGTAAGTGCAGATATTGCCCAGCACACACACAGCACACACCCTGTACGCGTAGATATTGCCCGGCACATGCCCTGTATGTATGGACACGGCTGGCTCAGACCCAGCACACGCCCTGTACGTGCAGATATTGCCCGGCACACACACAGCACACACCCTGTATGTGTGGACATTGCCTGGCACACACACAGCGCACACCCTGTACATGTAGACATTGCCTGGCACACGCCCTGTACGTGTGGATGCAGCTGGCTCAGACCCGGCACACACCCTGTACATGTGGACATTGCCCGGCACACACACAGCGCACACCCTGTACATGTGGACATTGCCCGGCACACGCCCTGTACATGTGGACGCGGCTGGCTCAGACCTGGCACACGCCCTGTACGTGTGGACATTGCCCGGCTCACGCCCTGTACGTGCAGATATTGCCAGGCTCAGACCCGGCACACACCCTGTATGTGTGGATATTGCCCAGCCCATGCCCTGTACGTGCAGATATTGCCCGGCTCAGACCCGGCACACGCCCTGTATGTGTGGACATTGCCCGGCACATGCCCTGTACATGTAGACATTGCCCGGCACACACCCTGTACGTGCGGACATTGCCCAGCACACGCCCTGTACGTGCAGACATTGCCCGGCACACGCCCTGTACGTGTAGATATTGCCCGGCACACGCCCTGTACGTGCGGACATTGCCCGGCACATGCCCTGTACGTGCGGACATTGCCCGGCACACGCCCTGTACGTGGAGACATTGCCCGGCACACACCCTGTACGTGTGGATATTGCCCAGCTCATGCCCTGTACGTGCAGATATTGCCCTGCTCAGACCCGGCACACGCCCTGTACGTGCGGACATTGCCTGGCACACACTGCTCAGACCCGGCACACGCCCTGTACGTGCGGACATTGCCCGGCACACACCCTGTACATGTAGAC
>ML675625.1:6821700-6922596 GCA_007922155.1 Mesoclemmys tuberculata
TGTGGACATTGCCCAGCACACACCCTGTACATGGAGACATTGCCCGGGACACACCCTGTACATGTAGACATTGCCCGGCACACGCCCTGTACATGTAGACATTGCCCGGCACACGCCCTGTACGTGTGGACGCGCCCGGCTCAGGCACGACACACCCCTTCACAGGTATTAGGGGCAACACACCCAGGGCAACGCCCCCCCGCGGCTGTGCAGCGCGGAGGGAGGAGGACGGGGCGGGGGGAGGGGATAGCTCTGCGCAAGCGCAGGAGCCGCTCTCAGGCTGCGCGAGGGAAGGACGCGCAGAGGAGCGGCTCCCCCTCGCGACGTGAAAAATGTGCCAAGAGCTCTGCGCATGTGCAGAGAGAGCGCTTCCCTTTCCCCCTCCCTCCCCGCCTCTGGAGGCGCTTCAGCGCGCGGCACGTTTTCCGTCATGACGTGCCGGCCTACGCCCCGCCCCCGTTATAAAAGCGTGCGCGGGCGGCGGGCGCCATTGTGCTGTGGAGCAGGCCGCGCGCGTGTTTCGGGCAGCGTGTGCGGGTTCCCGACCGCAGCGCCGCGACCGAGCTCCCCTCCGGGCCGCCGAGATGCCGCGCGTCTACATCGGCCGCCTCAGCTACCACGTGCGGGAGAAGGACATCCAGCGCTTCTTCAGCGGCTACGGCCGCCTGCTCGAGGTCGATCTCAAGAACGGGTGAGGCGGCGGCGGGGCCCTGAGGGGAGAGAGCGGCCCCGTCATGAGCCGGGGGGGGAGGGGGCAGAGGTCGGGGCCCGCGGGTGCCGCGTGGCGCCGCGTTCAAAATGGCGGCGGCGGCGGTTGAGGGGGCGGGGTGCGGGGCCGTTGCGGCCGGGCTGGCTCCATTGTCCCGCCGCGCGCGCGGGGCCGCCTCGTTCTCGCTCCGCCGCCGGGCGTGCGCGCGCGCGCGGGGCCGCCTCGTTCTCGCTCCGCCGCCGGGCGCGCGCGCGGCCGCCTCGTTCCCGCTCTGACGGTCCGCCCCTCCCCCTCCCTCCGGCAGCTACGGGTTCGTGGAGTTCGAGGACTCGCGCGACGCCGACGACGCCGTGTACGAGCTGAACGGCAAGGACCTGTGTGGGGAGCGCGTGATCGTGGAGCACGCCCGGGGCCCCCGCCGCGACAGGGACGGGTACAGCTACAGCAGCCGCAGTGAGTACCGCGCCTCCTTGCCCCGCAGCGGAGCCGGGCGGGGGGGCCCCGGGGCGGGGCGGGGCGGACGGCCCTTCTGCGGAGCGGCGCGGGACCCGGCCCCCGGGGTGCGGGGAGGGATGCCGGGGACCGTCTCACCGCGCGTGGGGTGCTAGGCCATTGGGGTGCCCCTTGTGCAACGCCGGCCGCAGGGTGACCTGCCAAGCCTGGCTTTACACGCCTGGTTAATAGCACAGGCTTTGCGCTTCGGGCACCCTGCAAGAGAGCCGCCCTCTTCCCTGCCGGTGATGGCATAGGAAGCAGAGTGGGGGGGAGAGTTTTATTTGCAGAGCTTAAGGGTTCCTTGCTCTTAATCGGAAGAGACGGGTTATGTTAATTTAGATATTGGGGAGCTTTTAAATGAAAAGTTACAGGCCTGGGTATGGTGGTAGCGCTCAGCTGCAAACTTTAATGTGAGTGTTTCAGCTGAATATACAGAAGTTAGTAGGGGTGGAGGGGGGGGAAGGTTGTCTTCAGACAGATTGTAGGGAAAATGGGAAATGCTGTAAAAAGGGAAGAGCTCATTTTATGTAGTTTTTGCTATGCAGTATGAGCGATTCAAGCTGAATCTAGTTTAATTGGCCTGGTACTGCAATTTAAGGGTAGTGAATTTGATAATCTCTCAGCAAACTCTGGATCAGTGATACTCAGACCTCAGTGGTTCAGGAGCCAAATGAGAGATCAACATTACCCAAAAGAGCCGCAGTCGTGTGAATTCATTGTTTCATTTACTATATTAATATACATTTAAATAGTATGATGGGGAAATATTTCGTTTTTATATTATATATATTGTCATTGCAAAATGACTGACCAAGTATTATTTTATTCACTACAGTTGGTTAATAACATAGTGAAAGTATCCTGATTGGTTAATAATTAAATCACGCCGTGTTTTAATATCATGTGCTGCAAAGAGCTGCAGGAAACACATTAAAAAGCCGCTTGCAGCTCACGAGCCTCAATCTGAGTATCACTGCTCTAGATGCTTGAGGGTGGGTGGGTGGGAGGGAATCTGTCTTTTACAAGTTTTTAAAAATTCAAATGTATGTTGTTTAAAATTGTTGCATGTTCAATTCAAACTTTTTAACAAGTCCTTGATGTTTCAATTTAAAAGTGACCAGTGGGGCTGAGGCTGTGTCCACTGAGGCTAAGATGACTGCCTTTCCTGATTGGCCATGGCTTTTCCATACATTGTGTGACCCTTGCCCTATGACCCTTTGGCTGACCTTACCGGAAGCCATGACGACAGCAGCCTTTTGCCATTAGACGCAGGGTGATGGTGAGGATTCCAAGGGTTAGACAAAACTGGTTAAACTGAACTAGGTGACTGTTACCTTGCGTGTTTTGTGGCCAACCACCAAAAACCTCATGCTGTGATGTAAGTACTTAGTGTAACTAGTAAACGTTTTTGTAAAATGTAGAAATGCATGTAATCAGTTAAGTTTTATATTTTACAATGTTCTGTAAAATAAAACTTAGCAAGGTAAATTTAATAAAGGAGCAGTCACTCTCTAACAGATCTTAGGAGCACAGACTTGTAGGATTTTAGTCTGTTTGATTTGCCATTAATATAGATCATGGCAAAATTGCAACTTTGTTGGAGGTTTAGAAAGATAAAGTCCTACTCCAGTAAATATAATCTGTGTTTAACTAACTTTTTCAGAAAATTTAGCCCCCTTCATATTATGAGTCAATCTAACTTTGTTTCTTTGCACAATAAAGGTGGGGGTGGTGGAGGCGGTGGATATAGCAGTCGGAGACAATCAGGAAGAGATAAATATGGACCACCTGTTCGTACAGAATACAGACTGATTGTTGAAAACCTTTCCAGTCGTTGTAGTTGGCAGGATTTGAAAGTATGTATTAATGTGAAATCTCTTAATAGAGCCACTTGTGACTAGCAAAAAGCAATGCATGATTTGATTTTACTGTGACTGTTTTGAAATGTATCCAAGCATAGCTGTTTATACGGTTCTATACAGTTATATAGAGTTCTGTGCATCCGTTCAGACTTGACTTACTCTGACCTCGTTGCACTGCAGAGACATGAAATGGTTATGTAACACTTCATCTACTTTCTAAGGATTTCATGAGGCAAGCTGGTGAGGTAACCTATGCGGATGCTCACAAAGAACGCACAAATGAAGGGGTAATTGAATTCCGATCTTACTCTGACATGAAGCGTGCTTTGGACAAATTGGATGGCACAGAGATAAATGGCAGAAAGATCAGGCTGGTTGAAGACAAGCCACGGACAAGCCATAGGCGATCTTATTCTGGAAGCAGGTCAAGGTAACTTTGAAACTCTTGCTCTTTATAGCAAAGACTTAGTCTCTCTAATGAGAGAGGGCCTGTTGTATGGACTCTTTACGTCAAGAGTAATCATTACCTTTATAATTTGTTGATGCTTCAGGGATAAGATGACTCCCAGGGGTCTGGAAGGAATGTTTTTCCATGATGTAACATTGCATAGTTGACCAGGTGCATTATGGGGAGGACGTTTCACCTTCCTCTGAAACATCAAGTATAGGCCACTGACAGATGGTATTCTGGACCTAGATGGACCAATGATCTGCTCTGGTATGGCCTCTCCTGTTGCTAAAAATTCTTCATTGTGAGACACTTTGGCTGTGCTAAAGTAAGGGGGGAGCAGGACATACCAGGCTAAAAAAAATCCTTGAGATTGGTGTAGAATGTCACAGGTACCTTTTGAAATGTCACCAGGTCACGATCTAGAAGAAGGTCACGAAGCAGAAGTCGTAGGAGTAGCCGCAGTAGATCCCGTAGTGCCTCAAAAAGCCGCTCACGGTAAGTAACTTGTGTGTTTAATGGTGCTTTCTGTTAATCCAGGGATTATTACTTTTAGTTAACTGTTTATATGTTGAACTGGTATGGTACATTTTCAGTTCATGTCAAATAAAGATTGTTTGTGTTTTTTTAAGATCTAAATCTAGGTCACGAAGCAAAGATCGTTCACGTTCCAGATCTAAAAGCAGGAAGTCTAGATCAAAAAGCAAATCTAAACCCAAGTCCGACCGGGGCTCCCGCTCCCGCAGCAGATCCAAGGCGAAATCTGAGAAGTCTCGCAGCAGGTCTAGGTCCATGTCTCGGTCTCCCAAAGAAAATGGTAAAGGAGAGGCTAAATCTAAATCCCGGTCAAGGAGTAAGTCTCGTTCCAAATCACCACCTCAGCAGCCACCTGCCAAGGCTCGCTCTGAGTCACCACCCAAAAGAGCTGCATCAAGGTCCCGCTCCAGATCTCGCTCCAAATCTCGCTCACGATCAAGATCTAGTTCAAGAGATTAAGACTAGAACTCTTCTCTTACTTTGCACACTCTTATGGAACATTTTCCTACTTGCCAGGCCATTAGTCTTTTATGTTAGTACTTAAGAAGTTGGTTTCTTCTCTTGCAGAAACGAATGGCCTGAGAACCAAGTAATGAGGCATAAAGGTTTGATTCGTATCTAAATTTGATGAAAAGATGAGGTTGTGCAAAAATGTACAAAGCAGGAAAAGCCCCCTTTTTTGTAGAAATTAAGCTAAACTTTTAATTTTATAGCATTTCAGCAGGAATAACTTATCTGCTGTTTGGGTGGAGAGCAGTTTTTTATATTAAAAATACTCTTGAGTATGAGGCTTAAGTTCAGGCATTTTGAGAACATTATTTTTCTTAATTTTTTCACTGTTTTAAAATTATGGACTTCAGTAGTTTAATGGGTTATGGCTTGCTACGAGAGGTGTGAGAGCCTTGTTGAACAGGTCAGTATAGATGATGTGGCTATCTTAATTTGTGGAAGCAGAATGTGAACTGGATGTATGGTTAACATAAAACTAGGCAAATTTCGGATCAGCAATAAACTCAATTTGGAGCACTTCAGTTATGCTATATCCTCAGCTTGCCAAAAATAAGGCCTACATCTACACTACAGCCCTTATAACAGCACAGCTATGCCGCTGCAGCTGCGCTGCTGTAAGGTCTCCCGTGTAGCCACTCTATGCTGAAGGGAGAGAGCTCTCCCGCCAGCATAATTCAACCACCCCCAGTGAGTGGCAGTAGAATGTCCACACTGGGAATTTTGTCAGAGAAACTTGTCAGGTGAGTGTGGTTTTTTCACACCCCAATCAACAAAAGTGCTAGTGTAGGCAAAGCCTAAGTTGTTTGTTTTCCCTTTCCCCATAATGATCGTATTAAAAACTAATAAAGGTACTACTCCGTAGCCTGACATGATGCAGTATTGCCTAAACTCATAAGTAACTAAGTTCAAATAATGGAAGTGATGTGACTTTCGTTTAGTTTGCTTGAATTCCAGGTGACACTGAACTGGTGTGGTCCACGTCACTAGTGTCTTGTATTGTTTGCAGGTCTCTAAATATTTGCCTATTGGGTATATAAAATTGAGTAAAGCTTCCCCTATGATTCATTTAACACCCACTTCACTTCAAAATATGAGAACCACAATCCTATTATGTATGAATCTAAACCTACGGGATCTTAATGTACTGGAGCTAGAGTTCTAGTCTTAACAGAAGGCTTTGCTAAACCAGAGTTGCCAATTCACTTAAATTGTGGAGTAGAATCCATCCCCAAAATCCCCTTTATAGCTAAATTGATTTTTGTAACATGCAATAGCAAACATTAGAACTGCCTTGTAATCTTTATACAATGTGTAGTTTTACTTGTATAAAATTAAATCAGTGACTCAAACTCTCGTGCTCTTATTACAGAATAACTTAATTCTTTTCTGGCTATATTGTGTTGGATCCATCTCTGACAAACCTTATGGCTTCTTCTGATGTAGATATTTGCTGTGGAGAGAACTCATCAGGTTTCTTTAATACAAATGAGATGTGGCAGGAAAGACTGTATTTTATTACACAAGGTATTGATCTTCCACCAGTGTAACATTTGGTCTCTAAACTCTTTGATTGAGAATATTATAATTTTGGGCAGGGATAAGCATTCAGAAGCCTTCCCTTTTGTGGGTGCCTCTTGCACCTGTATATCTGTCCTTGTCGTTTATTTTGTAGGCATAAACGACACCTGCAAACAAGGCGGATTTCAGCCTGGTTGAAATTATACCCTTTTAACAAAACCATTTGACTTGATAGATCTTGAAATAGCATTTGGATGCTTTGGTAAGACAGCACTGTATGTCAGTGAGGCAAATTATTTCTTTTAGTACAGTGAGTCTCGTTTGAGGCGTGACATTGTGTGGGCAGCAGGGGTATGTGACAAGCCGCCTCATGAGGTCTCAGTGAGGTGGCTGGGCCAAATTTCCGTGAGTGGCATTGTGACCTGGAGCCTGGGGATGCAATGCCTGCCAGCATTCTTTGTTGCTGAAATTGAGAAACCTTGCCCTGAACTTTGTGGATCTTTATAGTTAAGGTATGTGCTTCTAAAAAGTTGCCTAGCCTGTGCACAGTTAACCAGTAGGATCAAAAGTTTGATTTATTTGAAGTAGAATCTCCTTTATTGGAATCAATGGCCCCTTTCCATCTAGATTACGTTGGAGAGTCCCATTTTATAAGAGGGGGCTGCATACAGCTCCAAGTTTAAAAAAAAAAAAAAGTTAAGAATCTGTGTTCTAGTAGAATGTTGCATCATGCTCTTGCCAAATGTAGCAGCCTAGTCAGTTTGAAGCAAAAGAACATCTACTATCTACTGAGTTACCTTTTAGTACTAAATTATTTTGGAATTTCAGATGTTGCAGATGAAGTGTCAAGTTGCATCTGGCTATAAGCAGCACCCTAAGTGTACTCTGAAATACAGTGGAATTTGCTTCTACAGTCACATCCTTGTCACAGAATTGTTCTATGATCTCAGCTTGTAATAAAGAATATGTGGTTTCTCCCTTTTGGTTGCAAAGAGAATCTTGAAGAGATAGGGCATCTTTACTACAGCCCAGGTCTAGAAAGTCTTAAAAGTGTCAATTGGTGCTGTATTCTAGCATTCCTACCATTGCACTAGCCACTTGAGCGCCACTCATAGTATCAACACATTGCTCAGCTTGTCAGTATAGATCAGTCCTTAGTCTGCCAACAGCCTGACACTTGCGTGTTTAATGGTAGACCCTGAAGATGACACACACAAACTTGAACTATATCACAGCTCGTTATTGTGGCAGAAACATCTACCCAGTGTGCATTTCCCACAAACCCACTGTCTCCCACACTTCCCCCAGGCATCTAGCTGCCAGCCCTAGCTTCCCACTGACTGCAACACAGCTAAGCATGCTTAGTATGAACACCTATCTCACAATTTGAGAACCGTGACATTAAATGTGATATCAAAGAACAATCCAAAAGCTGTAGTAATGTATTCATATTTAATTCAGTTAAATTTTCCATTTTTAATGTCAATGAAGCTGCAGTGAAACTTCCATTCTGCTGCTCAAGAATTGTGTGGAATTCAGAGCCCTTTCCATCGACTTGAGTTCCAGCTTGCTGTGGAGTATGTGGAAGGCCTTGATATGTACCTTATGTTACTGCATAAAGTTAAAATATGCTATATCATCTGCGCTGGTGTCCTTTCTCTATTTTAACTTAGTGGAAATTTCTCATTCCTGCTGGAACTCACATCATAGTTAAATATAAACTGTGCTATGGTATAATCAGTGTCTTAGGGCAAGTTTTTGATCATTGATAAGGGTAAATTTTTCTCTATAATGCCAGAAAAGATGTGATCTGTCAGCCATACATGTATCTGGACTTTAAACATTGAGTGAAGATGATCAAATAGCGGAAGTTTGTGCCCCTTTTTTTTGAAGGGTGAACTTAGCTTTCATATATTCGGAGTTCACACAACTAAGGAAATGAATTGCAAGCACCGTTCAGTAATGAACACTTGAAACAGTCTAGTATGCTGATTTTAGGGTGAAATTTCTTATAGAATCTCCCACTGTTTCTCTGGTGGGATACTCAACTGAGAATAACTCTCCTGAATGAAACAAAATTGAATTAAAAATATTCTAAATCTCCTGAATTAACCAATTGAGATTGCCTGCAATAGCAGGGAATCCAGACTCAGTGACCCAAGAAGTCCCTTCCAGTCCTATGAATTTTTTAGTATTTAAAAAAATTCTTGCCTTACCTGGGTCTGCCTTTGTAATACCTCTCATGGTGCTTGACGTCTAAGCTGCTGTTACTGGTATTGCAGGCAACCTGAGAGATTTAGTGTTTAGAGTTTAGTGACCTTTGGGCATAGGTATTCTTGTAGCTTCCCCTGCAATAACTGGAGTACCCAGAGTCTAAATGGGAGAGTAGCATACGGCTACACTCTTGCAGCTGTATTGTGCTCCCTTTTGATTTTTGTTATAAGCCCAGCTCACCTGTATAATGGAGTTGTCTTGGGAGTATATTGAAAGTCTTGTGTAACACTGGATTCCTCATGTTGAAATATATGCCTAAGAAACATTAAATTGTTAATGCTAATGGATAAGTATGGAGGGATGTAATAGTTCCATGCTTCTGATGTTCTGGAGGTAGCAATTGTTGCATTTGTAAAAGGTTTTTTCTTAAAGGTGAAACACTGTGAAGAAGGGCATCGGTCTATTGTCCTTTCATTGTATACATCAGCACTGAAATGTTTGTCAAATTTCATTACACTTATTCATTTTGAAATGCTATGGCAACTGGAGAACTATTCAAATTTGTAGCTGTCGAACTTCAATACTTAACATGGGGGAGAAAAGAGATCTTTTATTAAAGAGTGAATATTTCCCTCTCTGACCCTTCACATAGGGCTTTAGGTCATAATATTCTGCTCATATCATCAAAATGTCCTTCAGCAAAATAGGCTTAAAATTCCTGATTTTTTTGTGAACAAAAAGCCAGTCTGTCTTCGTGACTTGTAAAGTAGCTGAAATGTCAGGCCTGCCTTTTACATTCTTTGCCCATTGCATATAGGTATTAAGGCAATATTATTTTTAACAGTGTTTTGCTATAGATGCCAGCCCAATGCTGTTAGCAGTTTGCTTTTTGCAGTGCCTGCCTGAGTCCATTACAATGTGGTCTTAGTAATCGATCAGTCCACCAACCTCTCACTTTTTACCTTGGTTACTGATGGTTCTTAACAACATATGCCTTTTAGTGGCTTGTGCAAAATGAAGGAGGCTGTTCTAGTCCTGTTAGGGAGCCACTCCCTTCACTGTCTTTATTTATCTTTACAAAGAAAGCCTAGCTCAAGAGACTGAATTTTACCATATACCATGTAGATAGATATAAGGAAATGTAGTGGGGAAGCTACAACTGTTTGTATCTTACGTGTTCTATAGATAAACAAGAATTCTTCAGGCTCTAAGGTTTACAATTTTCTAAAAAATTTAAGGAAATAAAGTACTCGAAACTACTTGTCATAAGATTACTGTTAACCCAATTAAGAGATTACCTAGAAATTATTCTTAACAATAATTGTGTTTGAGGGCCATCTTCCTAAAGGTAACTGGCAAAAGAAAACAGTAGGTTAATGTCTTAATTTTTTGCTTTTCCAGAAAGCTTGGAAATCTGCATGCCCAGAGAACTAGAGCTATGTGATAACAGTAGTGCAGTTTTTGAGCAAGTACAGCTAGATCATGTGAAAAGTTGAAGTAGCTTTTACTTGAATTGTATAAACTTAAAAAAATAAAATAAAAAAGCCACACAGTTAAATGGCTGTTTAAACCACAGTTAGCACCCTCTTACCAACTGCCACCTTTAGTTAAAGGGTAATTCATTATACACGTCCTCTACAGCATACTTCAGCCTAATCAACAAACCCTGTATTTCAATATTCCTGAAATGTCTAATGTAAAAATCACTTGGGGGGGCGGAGGGGGGTAGAGGAATCCAAAGACCACAAACCCCATTTTTCCTTTGCAATTCACCTTAAACTCACATTTAAAACAACGAGATGCTTCTGCTTCCTACTTTTTAGGCATTATGGATGGAATTTTCCAGTACATGCTGTTGTCCTAAAGCACTTAGTCTGCTTTAGAGCTGTTAGGTTGCTTGAACCCTCAATATGTGTGTGAAGCAACATACTTTTCAAGACCTAGGATGCCACCATAAAATGACCACAAACTTGATAATGCTTTTGAGTTTTGTTTCCGATGCTTTTAATCTCATCACAGCACATGAGGCTTAGGAAAAGATTCTAGCAGCTTTCATTTACACTTTATAATGTGTACATGATTGCTAAGGTGTATTTGATAATGCTTCTGCCATAGCTTCTAAAAAAGCCAGCTGGTTTTGAAATGATTAGCCTTCTGTTGTATCAAGCCTTACAAAGTGTATTCTCTAAATGTGATTACATTTAAGGGCCCTATGTGTTACCCAAATAACAAATATCACAGGATCTTTTTCAGGGGAAAAGGCAACAAGCCATGTTTATTGTGAATACTGAAATTTCTTCATAGTATCGATGCAAATACCAAGAAAATAGTATCAACACTATGGCAATACCAATATTGTGCTTTACTTAATGAAATAGTATCAATAATGTAAACACTAGGAAAACAGTATTAACATTGTATCAATACCATAATTACAGAGACTCTTGTTAGTAATAGAATAGACTTTGCTGACACATGTTCCAGTTGGTATTTTCATTCACACTGACAGGCATACACAGACAGGGAGACAGACGAACATAAATGGGATCTCACAGATGTTATAATTACCAGCCTCTAGGTGCTCGTGGTAGTCACTGGCCAGGTGACTGTAGCATGAGGTGAGGAGCAAGATTCTGTCGATGCGCATTGGTACTGGCCGGTGTGATGATGTAGACCCGAACCTCCAGCCTTTATCTTTCTGTCCCATTTTATAGGGAAAAGACTCCATGTAAGTCTATTGGTTTTTGCTCTGTCATGCTGCATCTCCATTTGGTGTGATCCTCAATCACCCACATTGTTGCAAGCATGATCAGATTTTGTTCTTTGGGAGTGGGCTGACTCCGAAAGTATCAGAGTGGACTCCTCTGCGGCCAGTTGTTATTATCTTCAATCCTTTCTTCTTCCTTCAAACGTTTTTAGGTGAGGCTGGTGTTTTCTTGATTGTTTCAGCATCTCTTACTGAGATCAATTGTTCAATCACTCTCCCTGTCCACACACACCTCAATTGCTCAGCCATTCACACTTCAACCACTCAGTGCCATCTCCTAGCTGAAGAATTCACATATTGTTTTTAAAGCAAACATTATTTCATTTTGACAGCGTCTTTTACAATTAGATACAAACATTGCACAGTGTGGCTTTTTGTACTTAAAATAGGATTTTTACAAATATATTGGAAGCAGGTAAAATTAACAGATAAACTGGCCAGTGGACATAGTACAGACATTTACAAACAATCTTAAAATTATACAAAGTACAGACAGACTTGAATTAACATTTAAAAGGGTAATGTATCAGGCTGAAGTGCCTCTTGGTAGAAGGGGGAGGGGTGTTCGTGGCTCTGTTTAGGGCCAACATATGCCTAATAAGTTTCTTCTGTAATAGATGTACATGTAGTTTTATATTCCTCATTCAATCCTTTGACATGTAGTTGAGTTCTGCTTGCTGCAGTTGGGAAGCCCACTCAGCGTCTTTTGTTTGACATAACATCACTGAATTTTGGCTGTGTAAGAAATCTACCCATTCTGTTCTGGCCTAGCTAAAGCTATGCTAGCTGCTCTGATGTAAACATTTCACCTTGTCTCCAAACAGGATAAAAATGAGTTCACGAGTTTTAAAGAATGAGGGCTTTAGGTAAACCCTATTCCTCAGATCATATAATACTGATGGAAAGGTGTAGTCAAGAGGGAAATGCAAATTAAATCAACTTTATATTTCTACAGGTGAGGGTATCTTCCCCTTCTCTGCCCCAATTCCAAACAGTGAAACTTAACCTAGAGAGGACTCTCAACTAGGGCTAGTTAATTGTATGTAGAAAGGCGCAAATCTGTTTTGTAGCTTCCCAATTCTCAGCTTGTAGTCATTTTGAGTGTAAGAATAATATAAATGCTTTGTAAGCTCTTTGGGGCAGGGTTTCTTTGTTATGGGTGTGCAGTGCCTGACGTAAGAGGACCCCTCTTATCAAAGTGCTACCCTGGTGTAAATAATTCCAATACAAGTCTTAAAAGTTCTGGGGGAGGATGGGCAGTGTATCAAATTAAGGCCATGGAAGAGATCAGCAAATCTGCCAGCCTGAATAGCACACGGGTGAATTGACACAGACACCCTTCTCATGAAGCATATGGCAGACTGAGTATGCTGCTGGGTTGCCACCAAATTGGACAATGACTAGCTGGATGTTCTGCAATTATTGCTTAGAAAAGCACAGAAAGGTGTACTGGGCCAGAGAGAATTCTGCTATTATAAAAAAAAATGTCTACTGTTTTAAAGTGGCTTTTACACTATATAATCCTACCATATTGGCACATTTATTACAAAACTTTAAAAAACATCTGGAAAACCTGCTGTAGCTTTTTATTTTGCATACATCAAAGTATTTCACGCAAGGAATGTGAAGCAGTGGTATTACAACTGTAATAGAACCAGGAGTAGCTTGACAATCTAATAGAAAGAAATATATAAAAGGTATATAAAAAAGACCCATTTGCAAACTGCATATGAAAACTTCATTTCTGAATGGAAGATAGCTGTGGTGTAGTCCTTCTTGCAAGTGTCCTTGGATCATGAGTGGGGTGTCAGAGAGGTACCTATGTGAACTAATATTTCATATGCAAAGTAACTTTTGTTGAACTGTTTCCAGCTTCTCCAAAGTCCAATTGTTATTAGGTTGGCATTGCTGGCATTCATGAAATCACTGCATGCTTATAAATCAAAGAGCTAAAGATGGAAAAAAGTGAGAATTTGGCTCAATTGTCTAGAAGCACTCAAAAGTCAGAAGTGCTTAAATTCAGGATGTCCTTGAGAGTGGAGAGCTATCGTGTTAATAAATGCAGAAAGCTGATGATAAAATGGTATGGGTGTACAGCTGAAATTACAATACAGCGAGTAACACAAAAGGTAAGGCTTCTATGGCAAAGCAAATTTTAGCCATGTTACATTTCCTGTGTGGTTGGTGTATATTTGATATTAACAGGGATATTTTAAACTGTACATTTAAGGGAAAAAAACAGTATAAATATTGCTATGTGTAGTGCTATGAGTTAATCTTTCAGTGGGAACTAACTTTTCCATTGCCTGACATTTTGTAATTTTTCATTACACCTGTTAACATTGCAATCACAGACTTTTTTTTTCATTTTTATTTGAAGGGAGAGGGAAATGATAAAAATGATCACAGCAGAATTAGCCGTTCTTAACTCTGAAAGAAGACCTTGTCTGCACACAAATTTTCATTGTTTTAACTAAGAGCGTGCTTAAATTGATTAGATTGAAGGGGTGCAAATTTGTGTGTGGATGCTCTTATTTCAGTTTGCATGGTTTATTTGGATTTAGCTTAATCCAGTAAAATAGGAAGTTAAGAATAACAGTAAATCTCTCTCAAACTGAAATAAGATTGTGTATGCGCAAACTTGCTCTCATTCGACTAAATTAGTTTACCAAAAAAACTAGTATAAACTGATGTGTAGACAAGTTATGTGTGCTGACCTATACAAGAGGGAGTAGACTATAGCAATCAGATCGTTATATATTACTGTGAGGCCCCAAAATATTGTGTGGTCGATGCACTGTGGATGTGGTGTGTGTATACTGTGAGAGTATGACGATGTCTACAACTTTTATGGACATACTCCATAACTCAGTCCACATACACAAGGTTTTGAAATGCAGCCATTATTTAGTTCTGTGTCTCTCTTCAGCCTGGGGACTGCATCATCTAGTTTACAAATGGGTGCTACCGTAAGGTAAATAATTATTTACAATAGGAAATAGTTAATGGCTTCATGAAACTCAAGCACAGTGAATTTCAGCCCAAAATTAGTTATTGGAAAATTCTGAGCAAGTGCACAGAATCATAATTGTTGGGAGGGTGAAGATTTCTAGAGAAGTGTGAGACAAATTTAGTAAGGCAAATTATGATCGCCCTTTTGGCCTCAAATGCCTACAACTCCTATTTCTCCTGTGAAAGGGAAAGGAGAATTGTCCTCTGTGTGATGTATGTGCTATTGACCCAGGTAGGAATGCAATAGGATCATGGCTCATCCAATTGGTATAGTTACAACAATTGCACCATGCTGGATGAGTTGTGCCCTGAAATAGTCTTGAATTATTGAGCTATTAGCTAGACAGTTTTGCTATTGAAAATGAGGGGGTTGTATAAAGATTGACCTCAGATGAAAAAAACCAGTGCCACACAAGGTTCTGTGCTAAATTTGCATTCCTCGTTCTTCCATGGTATTCCAGACTCATCAGCTACACTGAACTATGCCAACAGGAAGGGAAAAGGGTGTGGCAAATAGTCACCCCCAAGTGTGCTGAGCAATGGACTTAGTGAAATTGATCAATGTGTTTCTGGGGCAGAGGGGAAATATTCACTTACAGTTATCCCATAATGACAGTTACTGCTAGTGTTGTCTGCTGCAGCTCTCAGTGCTCCCTTTCTGAGCTAAGCTAGAGAAGCATCAACAGAGCAACTGCCCATGCAACAAATTAAGAACAAAGCAATTTGAAAGACCCTAATAAAATATGTAGCCTGGATCAGTTAGGTGGTAATGGAAGTCTGCTGCCTCTTGGGTTGAAAGTGTAATTGCAACGTGTAATGATGTGGGACATCATATCCCACTAATTTTGATGCCCAAAGGGGGAAGAGATTTTGTAATAATGCTTGGGTCTTATATATAACTTTTGTCCATAGATCTCAGTGCTTTGCAAAGGAAGAATTAGCGCTGTTTTACGGATGGGGAAACTGAGGCACAGAGTGAAATAACTCAGTAATGCACCTGACTCTTATTTAGTCCTTTTTCATCCATAGTTCTCAAAGTCCTTTCCAACAGAGGTCAGAGCATCATCCCCATTTTACATCTGGGAAACCTGAGGCACCAGGCGGGAAAAGTCACCCCAGGAGTTAGGGGCAGAGTCAGGAATAGACCCTGGGGCTCCTGAGTCCCACTTCAGAACCTCATTGCTTCATCTCTAGGACAGCTCACCGTCATCCCACCTTGTCTAGTGAGCGAGAAAGTGACAATGGGGGGAGGGAATGAACATGGCAAAGGCAGCCACGTAAAGGGTGGGATGTTCAGTTTCACACTTTTGCCAGCATTTCGCCACACACAGTCCCTGTCTCCCACCAGCTGGTGGGCAAAAGGGAAACAGCCTGTGAGCAGCTAATCGAGAGGAAGTCCTGAACTGGCTGGCTACATGAAGACGGGGTCACGCCAGTGTCTTCCTGGGAGGGTCAGAATGGACATGGGCATGCTGCTGTCCCTGGAGGGAAGTGAAGATGGAAGGCTCGCAGAGCGCTCCCTGTGCCTCAGGGGAAGTGGCTGACCAGAAGGGGAAACTGGCATATACCAAGATGAAGTAACTTGCCCAAGGTCACCTGGCAGGCCAGTGGCAAAGCAGGGAATAGACCTCAGGTCTCCTGAGTTCTGCGCTGAATTCACCAGGCCACACTGCTTCCTGTTCTTAAGTGTTTGAACTCATGGCTGTTCACAGAGGTAAGCTGCATTCAAGTAGCGTGGAGCTTTTTGTGTGTGCCTTGCTAGCAGAGGGGGTGCAATGTTCTGTCTATCTGGCAGTCAGCTTCTCTCAAAGCAACTGAGTTGAATCTTTCTCCCTGAGTTGAAGCTACATTTGAAATGCCCAGTACATAAAGCTGGCAGCACAAGCAGCCATTGCTACGAATAATTTCCCCCTATGATGCTGAAGGAAACGTTGCTTAAAATAAAAAAATAAAAAGGCAGAGGAAGAGCCTATTTAAAGCCCTGAGTGCATTAAGCCAACTCTGACAATCAGCTCCAATTGGTTCATCAAAATCCCCTAACTAGGTCTCTTGTTCTTTTTATGAGCAGCCAAAGCTGTTGGGGTGTGTAGGAGGAGCTGTGTGATGTGCTCCTGGAGATGCAAGACTGAGAGCGTTACCAGAGCCAAGAGCTTGACGCTGCTCTCCTGGAAGTGAGTGGGAATGTTGCCATTGACTTCAATGGAGCAGGATTTGGCCCAGCATGGGGGAAGACAGTGCAGCTTCCCCTCTCTGTTCTGCTAAGGCACCTCCGTGCTGGTCCCTGTACCAGGCCTAGTCTCCCCTCCAGGCCTGCCATAGCAGCCTAGGCCCTGCTACTCCAATTTGGGGTCTTTCCCAGACAGACTTCCAGCTCTGCCTGGTGGGTTTCAGTTTTATCACGGTACCAAGCACTTGCTGCCATGAGCAGTCCCATAATGCTAACGTGCTGGAAGTTAAAACGTGTGCTGGATGGGGGCCAACATGCTCAGCACTTCACAGGGTCAAGCCCCAACTTTCTGCCAAGAGTGAGCTAAGCTGCATAGACTCACCCCACACCCCCCCGCCCAGGATATTTTTGATGTTTATGTTAAAGTGTTGAAATGATCTGGAAGCTGGTTCAAGGTGGCAGCTCGACAGCCTGAGCAGCAGAGCCCCCCCCTTGCTCCATCCCCAGCGCAGGAAACAGAAGAATTTGTCTGTTGGCTTCAGCTTGGACCTGGAGGGCCCTCATCTGAAGTTCAGCGTCCAGGGCCTATTCAGTCCTGACTCAGCTGCCGACCCGAGTGCCCGTGGAGTGTCAAAGGAGCTGCTGCTGTCTGTAGTGCAGACACACCCGCCTGTGAGGAACTGCACTGAAAGTACACATCACCATCAAATAGGAGTGGATTTCACTCACTGTTGGCCTGGGCTGGATTTGAACTGGTGATCTTGAGAGAAAATGTTCTGTTCTTCAAGCCCTTTTCCCATCCACTTCCTCACCGAAGTCAAATTGGAGCCTGAGTCTTAGGAAATGAAAGAGTAAATAGTTGGTTTCTCACAGGGACTCTTGTGGTCTATGAAGCATCCACAGGCGATTGAATCACCAGAGCTCTATGTTTACTTCATAGCTTTGCTTAAGTGGGTGAGACCTATACCCAATCAAATGTCCCACGCTGGAGGTCTGTGTGATCAATGCAGAAGCTTCATGGCTTGGCAGCTAGGAAGATGTCTTTGTTCTTTGCCCTTTATGATGACTTTCAAGCACATCGGATTCAGCCACATATTTCAGCAGCAGCAAAGAAGGCAGAGCAGCCCAGCTTTGAGTCTGTGCAAGTACATGAAAGAGGGATCTCTGCATCCTATTGAACGCAGGGCAAAAGGAATAAAAGCAAAGCACGTAAGCCTAGGTTTTGATATTTTTGTAAAACATTGTCAAAGAACACAGGGAAACTGGTTAAATGCATTCCATTCTGGTACAAAAATGGATTGCAGTCCTTACGATTTGATGCAATTCCCCAATGTCTTTTAGGTAAGCATGAAGGCAGTGACAATTTTTTAGCAGAGGGAGCCTGTCACTAGAATGTCCCATGGTGGATGAGTATATCTAGGTCACTGGGTTTGAGCTTTGCTGTTATGTTCTGCAGTAAAGGTGTAATTTCCAGCTCACAAAGATGTGCATGTACTAGCTTTGATCTAATCCTTTTGTGAATCCCACAGAGTCCTTGGCTTTGATGGCTTGTGGCAGTGAGTTCCGCAGGTTAATTATCTGTTGTGTAGTATTTCTTTTAATCATTTTTTAATTTAATTTTTCAATATGTTGCCGCCTTCTTGTATTATAGGAAAGGGTAAATAGGAGTGTCATATTATCCTTCCCACTACCATTTCATTGGTCTATTTAGCTCCATAATGCCCCTTCTTAATTATCTCCTGACTACGTTAAACTGTCCCAGTTTTTTCAGTCTTTCTTCCTATGGAAGGTTTGTCATATCTTTAATAATTTTATCTCCTGTTTCTGGACTCCTTCATGTATATCATAGCAATGTAGGACTTCATGTATATCAGCAACTCTGATCCATTCCTCTATGCTTCCCTCCCCCCATGCTGCGATAGGATTAAGTATGCCTAGGCCATCCCTGGCAGATGTTTATCTAGCCCAGTGGTCCCCAGACTTTTCCAGTCGCACTCCCCTCACCCTTAATGTAAACTGCCTGTGCCCCCACAGGGAGCTGGGCTGCAGTCAAAAGCCAGGGGTGGGCTGTGGACAGGGGCAGGGTCAGAGTGGAGCTGGGGGCAGAGTGGGTCTGGGTGGGGCTTCCTCCCTGTGGGGGCTAGTCCAGGCCCCTCTGTGCCCCCCCAAGGCTCCTCTGTGCCCCCGTAGGGGGTACCCCACAATTTTGGGACCACTAATCTAACCTGTTCTTAAAAGCCTACAATGATGGGGATTCCACAACCTCTCTTGGATGTCTGTTTCAGTGCTTGACTAGTTAGAAAGCTTTTCCTCATATCTGACCTAAACCTCCTTTGCTGCAAATTAAGCAAATTGCCTTTTACCCTACCACTGGTGGGTGGAGAACAAGTGATCCCTGTCCTCTTTTTAGCAACCTTTCACGTATCTGAAGACTGTTATGGTGTCTCCTCTCAATCTTCTCTTCTCTCATGGCTATGTATGAATAAAATCTGAATGAAAAATTTCAAAATGTTGATGGCAAAATTTGAAAAAAAAACAGGAAAAATTGTGATAAGTTCCCCACCTCCCATTTTTAACCGATAGAGTTACTAGAAATGTTCGTTAATGTAAACAGTTTGAAAAATTGGACTTTTTTGATTACTAATTTCAAAATAAAAGGTAGGGGAGGGGTGCAAAAATGTGAGGGTCTATCTAATATTAGATTGGGACCCCACAATTGAGCACATTATTCCGGGTGAGGATGCATCGTTTATTTATATACACCATTATAATATTTTCAGTGATATTGTGCACCCCACTCCTTATACGCCCTAACGTTTTTGTTTGCTGTTTTCGACCACCACTATGCAACATCTTCCCATTATTTAAAGACATATCCCAAACACAAGATCCTTAAAAAAAAAAAAACGAAAACCGTAGTAAAGTTTCCAAGATACCCCAAACAAGACCCATTCCAAATGGAGAGACCCAGTTGATATTTTCTCTTAAAGAAGCAAAGCACACTCTGTCTCAATGATTTTGGACAGGGTGGTTTTATTTAAAACACTTTCCCAGGGCTGGCAGTTTTACCCCGTTCAGTTTACAACAGATCAGATCACTAAAAGACAGGATTTTTTTTTACAAGAACTGTGCTTATTTAGGAATAGCGTCTTTGCAATTCTTATTTAAAGGATATTATTAAACAGGGCAACCAGTTAAACAACATTCATGTTGGGAATGTTAAAGAGGGACTCCTAAAAGTCTTCGAGGGCTAGTGATTAGCGGTGTGTGTGTGTGTGATGTTTCTGGGGGGAGAGCATCTCGCTTTTTCCCTCTAATTTTCCGAATGTTCCCTTGCCCTCAGTTTAGGGGGGAGAAAATCCTTGATCCCCCACCAAACGCAAACTGGCTACCCTCTGTATTTTTATCTGCACAGTTGTTATAGCAACCAAAGTTCTAAACCGATGCACTCACATTCCAAAATAATGTGATGTGATTAAAAATTGACACGGCCGCGTTGAAGAATAAATGTATTGCGTTGTTATGGCAACGGGAAGAGTTAAATTCTGCCTGCATACATTTAAATCTGCCAAATTAGCTGAAAAATCTGGAGAATTTGCTAACACAACAATGGAGATTACCCTCCCCGCCGGAGGCGATTCAGGCAAATGCCATCAGCGAAATTAACTGTAGAACCGCTTTCTAGTTTGCAGTGTAAACCTGGGCCGCCTCTTTATTACACTCGGCTGCACGGTGCAGAGCGGATTCGGGGCAAGGGCAGCTGTGGATTTGCATCACCGCCTTTCATCCTCGTACCTTTCACTCCAGCAATGCTTCAGCCGGGGAGGGGGAACGGATCAGGCTTGCAGCCTGCCCCGGGGAGGGGCCGTTTGGGGCGAGGTACCCAAACCTGGGAAGCCAGTGCGCCGAATGGCTCCGCTTCTGCACCGCCCATGTACCAAAAGCATCCCTAGCAAGGAGCCGCCAGTGCACCGCGGCGCAATTCTGCAGCGCGGACAGATGAGGCTGCTCGGGGCGAGTCAACCAGGTCCCAGCTGCTCGCTGACAGCCGTCACTGAAGTTCAAGGGCTGGGAGCCCTTCCCTGCGCCCAAGAGTGGCTCCATCTGGCTTTCCCCTCCAGGCACACAGCCCGAGGAGTCAGCCAGACACTGTTTGGGAAGCCAGGTAACCGCAGGGGAGACCTTCCCTGCCAGTGGGTGCACCTCACACGGCGCTGGGGACAGAGCCCCCTTGTCCTGGGAACTTTGTAGGGTTTAATAAAGCCGTGGGTCTGCTTCTACCTGGCTGGGGCTGAGGAGGGGGGCCGAGGGTCGCTGGCTGCTGGCAAGGACGCTAGTAAGAGTCCAGGTGAGGGGTTTCCCCCCCCCCCATTCTGGCCATTTCCTCTTTTAAAAGGGGGGAAATTATCGCCACTTGTCATCAAGGTGAGGGCCAGCCCTGGCTCTTGGGTACAGCAGTGTAACACCACTAGCTTTGCCTGGTGTATCGAGGAGCAGACGGTGACCCCAGGTACACACAGGCAATGGATGATTGCCAGTAACCCTTAAAATGCAGACATAGATTTATAAACCCTACCCCCCTTTTCACTGGCTACTTCTGTGGCAGGCACTCCCCGCCCAGGCATCTCTCATAGGCACCACAGCAGCTTCCAAAGGGTTCTTCTGGAAGAGTTGGAAATCCTACTGTTCAGGGCCATCAATAGTATGGTAGAAGATGAGGGTTGGAAGGGACCTCGGGAGGTACCTAGTCCAACCCCCGGCTGAAAGCAGGACCAACCCCAACTAAATCATCCCAGCCAGGGCTTTGCCAAGCAGGGGGCCTTCAAAACCTCCAAGGATGGAGAGAGATTCCACCGCCTCCCTAGGTCACCCATTCCAGTGCTTAACAAGCATCCAGATGAGTTAATGGAATGGAGTTCCCCCAAGTGGAAGCTTGACGGCTCCCTTTAGATGGTGCCCTCTACTTTGCCATGAGGCCCATTCCAAATGACATAGCCTCCCCCCAGGTCAATCATACACTAGATAGACTGACCCCAAGAGGGTAAGTGGGCTCAACAAAAGAACTAGATAAGTTCAGAGAGGATAAGCCCACCCAGGGCTATTAGCCAAGGTGGTCAGAGACCCCACCCCACGCTGGGAGTGTCGCTAACCCTCTGACTGCCAGAAGCTGGGACCGGAGGGGAAGGACGGATCAGGGATAATTGCCCTGTTCTGTTCATCCCCCCCAAACAGCTGGCACCGTCCCAAGCCAGGACACGGCTAGATGGGCCGGCGGGTCTGGTCCAGGATGGCTCTTCCCATGGCTCCATGACAGGGAGGGGGCAGAGCTGGGGGCGGGCTACAGGGGGTGATTACCCCCTGCACCTTGGAGGCGGCTCTTTTGGCTCCTGGGGTGTCCAGGCCGCCAGCAGACCCCGAGCAAACCCGGCAGGCGGGGGGGGGCGGACACGGGGCGCCGCCTAAGGAACTAGACCGGCCCCCCCAGGGCGGCAGAGAGCCCCGCTGCACAGCGGCTCGCGGGGTCCGAGAGGCGGCCCCGCCGGCGCCGCGGGGATTGCAGCGCGGGCCCCCCCCATTAAATACGCTCCGCTTGTCAATGTCCCAGCCCGTGCGTGTCTGCAGGCGGCCCCGCCCCCGCGTGCGCAGGCGCGCGGCAGCCGGCCGGGTTCCCGCAAGCCCGGCGCTCGGGGACCGCGGGCTGGCTCGGCTAGGTAAGGACCCCGCCGCGCGCGTCCTTCCGAGCCCTCCCCGCATCGCCCCCGGCCCCGGCGCGGGGCCCGCTCCGCGCGCCGCGCGCCCTGCCTGCCGCGCGCGGCTTTGCAAACCGCATCCCCTCCCTGCCCGGGCAAGTGGCGCTCGGGGGGCTCATTGCATCGGTGCGGGGCTGCGCCGGGGGGTCCCCCCCCGGGTGCAATGGGCAGAGCGGTCGCCCGAGTGAAGAGCCGAGGCCGTCGGGAGGTAAAGGGGCTTCGGCGGGGACAATGCAAGCGCTCGCAAGCCGGGGATGCGTTTCTGTTCCATGCTGAAACTGAGGGAGGGCTTCCTTTCCCAGCCCTCCTCCGCCCTCCCCCGGCAGCCAAAGGAGTTAAAGAGTTTGGAAGGAAGGGAGCGCGGTGCGGGAGGCAGAGAGGACGGGGGGAGGTTTGCAGCCGGCGGGGCGGGGAGAAAAGGGGTCCTCTCCTTCCTTTCTTTTTTTCCGTTCCTTTCCTTTTGTTTTTTGGTGCAAACTTTCCCCTTCGTGCAGGTTCCCCTCCCCACACGAGGGGAATTTCGGTGTGTGCAACAGAATTTGAAAAGCGAGAGAAGGAGAATTCCGCCATTTTGATGTTTAAAGGGGGGGGGGAAATTAAAGGGTTTTCGGATCGTAGGGCGGATGGGCATCCCCAGAGCCGAGCCGTGGGGGGCAAACGCAGCCAGGGCTGAGCGCGGGGGAGGCGGGAGGAGCTCCCCTGCTCGATTTAATTTTGGATGGAGATTCTTGGAGTGAAGATTCCCTAGGAACAACTGTGCGAATCAGGTGGCATGTGGGTGCATCAGTTAAGCAGTAGCAGTGTGTGTAGGTCCTTCATTAAAGGTCCCAAGGTGGTTGTTTTGGGGGGGGTGTTACCACAATCTCTTCAAAGGACTGTTCTGGGGAGCTAGACTTGGATTCCCCCCCCCGTTGTAACATAACATTTTCCCCCCGCCCCCCTGTTTGTGCCCCGATTTGGTATTTTATTGAAGTGCCTTTAACATGGAGGGACAGGCTCAGTGTGTGAAAAGGGTGTTGCACTTGCTCGCGTTTTGGTTCTCAGCTGGCTGGCAGGAGAGGGGTGGGGTGAGAGGCTGATGTGCTAGCATCCTTCGAAATGCTGTGCCTGGCCGTCTGTGTGCTTGTGAAGCAAGGGGAAAAATATGTCCATGTAGTGTGCAGAAGATCCTGGTGGGATAGGCACAGGCAGTGAATCAATGGGTAGCCTGGCCTTGTGCAGGAGCGACCTAGAGAAGAGCCAGTCAGAGATGTGGTTCACACAACTATTACTATAAAAGACCAGACGTGGAAGCAGCGGATGGAGTACAAAGCTTACTTTGCACCATTCTACCATTGTGACATGGATGTGTAATCAAGGCGTTTTCCCCCTCCACAAACCTTTAGAGCAAACGTGCGGGGGATGTGATGCAAAGTGTATTTTTATTTTATTTTTTTAAAGCAGCCTGTGTCAGGGTGTATTGTTTGTTACGGGAGCGCTCCTGCACCATTCCCACAGGGGTTTCTCCAGGGAATGTAAAAGATTCAAACCATTCCTCACAATGACTCCTGCTGGGAGAGGCTGGGGTGGATGAAACTGTGGGCGCCTTCTCCCCCGATTCCCTGTGCTGGGGTTTTGGACTATGTGAGGAGCAGCAGTTTGCACAGTCAATTGATGCTCCTGCCTTGTTCCAAATAGTGACTCCTGCAGGGAGATGCTGGAACTGGAGGAAATGCTGGATAAACTTTGCCTTGCTGTATTGTTCCCTGGCATGGCTGCTGCTGGGAGAGGCCAGGACTGGCACTCCTGTAATGTTTCTGCAGGGATGTGCTGAGACTGGGGTGGATTGAGAGCCCCTCCTGTTCTGCTGCACAGCTTGGCCATGTTCCTTGTCACTGGTGGTTTTGGAATCTCGTGTGAAGCCCCGACGTACGGTGCTGGAACGCCGCGCTGCTGCTCAGCCCAGGTGCCACAGCCAGTGCCCTGCAGAAACCAGGAAACCAGTTCAGCCTTCATCTTCCTTGCAATGACTGTGCGGGCGTAACCCAGGCCACAGGAAAAGGGGCCGTGATTTTTAGGACAGGATTTGGATTTATTTCTCAGCTGCTTAATAGAAAAATTAGGGGTGGCCCAAAGAAAGCGTGAACGTTTTCTGAAATATGTGTGGACGGCGTTTCACATCCCCTTTGATGCGTCTGCCCAGGGAGTAGGTGTGTGTTTTAAAGTCAATGTCCCGTGCACTTTTTTTGGCCCAAGCGGCCTGCAGAATGACACTGATCTGTGATGTGTCCTACAGTGCCTCCTGCTGGGAGAGGCTGGCACTGCAGCAGCTGTGGGTTCCCCCAAGGACAGTCTTAGGTTAGCCCCTAAAATGACTGATTGCAAGGGGATGCGATTGCTGTCAGAAAGCATGGCTGTGATGACCCACTGGAATGTTACGTGAATTACACTAAAAACTTAACCCATGGTTTGCACAGCTCATGCGTGTGTAAGAGCAATCCACGCTACCTCATTGTGGCGCTCTGTCCCTATCAATGGCTGGCCTGCATAGAGGTTATTGAGTCTGCTACTGCTGGCGTGGCCGGGTCTCTTCACTCCGGCGGGAGAGAAGTTTGTGCCTGTAGATTGACAAGTCTGAGTTCGAGCCGCGATGCCATTGCCCCATCTGGAGGTGCCATGCTAGATAAATCCACATGTGTAAGAAATGTGTCTTACCCAGAATTTACCGGTTTGTTTTGTTAAGTTCATACTTTTGTTGCCTTACATGGCATTTCTGAATTCAGTGCTGAAGGGACCCGTCTTTCTGCCTGTCTGTCTCCCTCAGGGTCCTATGTTTGCACTCAGTAAATAAATCAAAATACACAATACAAATAATAATCCAGTACAATAAAGGACTTCCCATCCCACTTTCAGATGTTAACATAACTAGGATGACAGAGGTAAACCCCACACACTCCAGCCCTCCTCTTCCCTAAAAGCCTGGGAAGAAAAGATGAGACTTGCAGGGAGCCCCGAGATTCACATATCCCCGTCTGATCCAAAAAGGGAATAAACTCCACACTTGTGAAACTCCAGGCCAGACTTGATCAGGCAGAGAGAAGCCTGAGATCCACAAGCACTCTCATGATTGCATGGTCACATGCAATCACCGCCATTAATCATCTGTGTGTGCAATGGGGTGCTTCAAGGTCTAAGATACCGGTTGATGTACGAAGCTGCAGGATCTGCACCTGCTTGCGCGTTTTTGTGAGTGAGCCTTGTTGTTCAGCAGTGTGGTCTTGGCCATGCCGGAAACCAGTGGCAGACACAGTGAACCAGCTCCTCGCCTGATCTAGCCCATCAGGCGTGTTGCCAGCCCTTGTGATTTTAGTCCGTGTCTCCCGCTGTTTGGGGCTTTCCATAAAGCCTCGCACCTGGAGACAACTACGTGAGACCCTCCGCTTCCTTTTAAAACCATTTAAGTTTCCAGCCCTCGGGGTTGTGGAGTAAAGCCTAAAAATGTCACCCAAGAGCACCCAGAAGGCTCGGAAATCAGGAGGCAAATGAAAAGAAACCTTGTGATTTTTTTTTAAGCCAATCTCACGATTATTTGCGACCAGATTCTTGATTTTTTGAACACGCAGGGCTGGCGATGGCCATGGGTTACAGTGTCCAGTCAGCCCCAGCAGTGCCAGAATTTGCAAGCCCCTGGCCAGGACAAGCTGGGGGCGGATGGCAGCCACAGAAACATCTGGTGTCCTAAAAGGGCAGAGAAGTCAGGGGGAGGAACCCTAGGGAGCAAGATGGGTGCCTGTGGGATGCCCAGAAGCAGGGGCTGGAAGAGGCAGGGGCCGTGTGTGATGGAAACAGCCCGGGGGTCAGTGCTGTGGCAGAGAGGCATAACGGGAGCCCAGAAGGGGCTGGGACTGACCCCTGAGGGCTGACGAGGAGCCCACGCAGGGTGGAAAACGTTTTGTTTTGACTCTCCTTATCTTGGAAGGGGGTGAGTTTTCGTTAGTGACTTGGCCAGCAGGCTAAGGCCGGCCACCAGCTCACGCCTGTGTGGGGCAGGCTGAGAGGGCCCACCTGGGAGGAGGCAGTCAGGGTAAGGTGTACCGGCAGTGTCCCACGTGGCCAGCAGGAGGCATGAAGGGTGCAGGCACGCTCGTGACACCGGGTAGCTATGCCAAGAGCCCAGGCTTTGTGCAGCGCTTTACTCCTGATGGGTCATTGACTATTAAAGCCAATTAGAAACTAATTTTTGGTCGCAGGCTGGGTCATAAGTCGCATCACTTCTCAGCAAAATGGCTGCCGCCAGCGCCTCCCCAGAAACTGCTGTTATCCGAGGTGGGCTCTTTCTCTTCCTCCACCCCTGAAGCTCTAAGCAACAAGCCATTTCAGTGATAGGTGCACATTGCAGATTTCCCCCTGACTTTGCTGCGGCTGGTGGGGTGTGAATCACGACAGGATTGGGGCTGGTATCTAGATCAACAATACAGATATTACTAGGAGAACCTGCAGCCCTGGCCTAAGGTGCTGGAGTAGCTCAAAGCTCACTGGAAAATTGATTTCCACTTTTCCATTTTTTTCCTTTAAAAAAAAAAAGACTTGGGATGAAAACATTTCCATGAAAATTTCCCCCCTCTCTGTCTTCCACTCTCATGGTAATGTTGGGCCCAATGCTGGTTCCTTAAGAGGTTTCCTCATTTCAACAACCATATTTTCTTAGTCTCTTTCTTGAATGGTCAAGAGAGGAGTGTTGCGTACCTTAGGCCAGTGTTTTAAAGAGGGGGTGTACTAATCGTTGGTCTGGTGGTTCTTGGCTTTCTGATTGTGTGTCAGAGCACAAGTTTGAGTTCTGTGTCTCACCACATTGGGAAGATGAACGCTCAGTACAAAGTGGGAGAGGGCTACACTGCATGCAGGATGCGTGGGGCAGCAAATCAGTGGCTGGCCCAAAGAGAGAGCAAATTCCTCCCGGGCGATAGGACGAGCCAGATTTTATGCTCTCGCTGCATGTGCTGTAGATGGGACCATCCGGAACAAAGAAACCATGTCTTTGGAAATCCCGCCTGCCCTGTACAAAGCTTCGTCGATGCCGTGGAAAGTTTTTAAAAAAACAAAATGTTTGACCTCCCATTTTGTGTGCCTCTTCTAGTGCAGTGGTTTTCCACTTGTGGTCTGCGGACCCCTGGTGGTCTGCAGACTGTTTAGGGTTTCAAAGGGGTCTGCTCCTCCATGTGACATTTGTTGGGGGGTCCGCAAATGAAACAAAGTTGAGAACCACAGTTCTAGTGCAAACCTTGGAGAGATACAATGCTAAACGATGTCCTATAAAATGCCACAGCCACTCACCTCGGTGAGCTTAGTAATGACATTGCATTGTGGTTAATAAGACTGAATCACAGTGGAATTTCTACAGGAAGGGTTTAGGGCCCAATCCTGCACCCATTTAAGTTGTGTTTTGCCACTGACTTCAGTGAAAGCAGGATTTCCCTTCCATGCAATCCCGCCACCCACAAGTAGTCCCCGGGGACTCACTAGCACTGACTAATACCTACACATGATGGGTTCCCTAAAGGCCTGATTTCATAGCCGCTAGCGGGAGCAGACAGTGCTGTTGGTCTCACACCATGCAGCGTATTGCAGTAACAGCCGTGAGTGTTACTCAGTAGTATGGGGTCTGGGTTTGGGGTCAGCCTTGTCACTTGCTTTTCTCTGTAAGCCTCTTGCTGCTCCCAGTTGTCCCAGCCCCCTTGCGCAGAATGTCACTTTCCCCCCGAAACGAGCAAACCTCATCGGTCAGAAATGTGTTAGTCTTTGAGGTTAAAAGTCACTGTCACGGTGAAAACCATGTGTTTGCAAACAGTACCTTGACCTGTGGCACGAGGAACTCCAGTCCTCACCTTATTAAATGTGAAAGAATTTTGAAAACTGAAGTTATTTGTAATTGTTTACTTCCTGCATTTATTTCAGTTTTGTGTTTTACTCTCCCAGTCACTTTCACTTTTGTTTAGTCATTTTTGCTTTTGGAGGTACTTCTTGCTGCCAGGTTCAACTTTTAAGCACTGCAGGGGGCAGTTTACGTGTATTTGAAAACCACTGGTTTCATTGCGATATTTTAAAAGCGATTTGGGGCGATTTTGGTCTGGGGGCTCTAGAAAAAGCTTATTTAAATTGTGACCCAAATGTATGGCAGCTGTGTTGAATTAGAGATGGAGATGGGAGAGCACTTTTGCTTTTGGAAATGTCTTCTGGCTGATTTTTGGGAACATGGTTGGCTTGGTCTAGAAACATGCAGTGTGAAATCCTGCCTCTGCTGAAGTCAATGGGGCTGGGATGTCAGCCCAAATACGGGTGCTCTAGTTGTCCTTGGGGGAAAAATTGTTATATGGTTTATTAAAGAGCGATTTGCTATGAAACCCTACCCAGAAACCGCTCTACCAGATCCACGTTTAGTCCTTGAACTAGCAAGTGACTTAAGAGGTGTCTAACTTTAAGTGCCAGTCAGCCTCTTAAAATCATTGCCACTAGTTAGTTTTTAAAATGGTCTTGTCAACCCCTAGTGTTCAAAAATCATGATTCAGGCCCCCAAAATCATGAGACTATTTTAAAAAGAAAATGCTGGGTTATTTATATTTACCTGTCAGATTCTGAGTCTTTAGGAGTCAATTTTTCAGTCTTTTTTTCACAACCATGAGGCCAGAAACTCCTTTAAAAAAAAAAAGAAAGAAAGCTGAGATTTTCATGTAGTCTCTGGGCCCCGGGAGCTGGGTGTGTAAGAAAAGCCCCAAATAGCGTGAGACGTACAATAAAATCACAATCTGGCAACTCTATGAATGTATTTAAATACGTGCTGAAGTATTGCCTTTGCTGACGAATTTTGATGGTTACACACTGCACATCAGTGCTGATCTCCACTTCTGTGCTTATATAAGTAAGTTTCTAGCTCCACTTGAAGCTAATTTGAAAATGCAAACTGATGGGTAATGCGGAGAGTTTGTCCTGGCGATCACTTGCAGCCCTGGCATAACCTCCTATGCATTTCCAGTAGAGAGACAAATCCTCCCTTCTCATATGGTACAGATAGATCCAAGTGCCATCTCCCACTGATCTATCAGCCCCACAGTCCATCTTTCCAGACCATTCATTGCAGAACTCCCCATTTAAACAGCATCGAAACACACTCTTCCCATTTACCTTGCACTGTCTGCATGAGAAACCTGTCTGCTTCATCTGCCTTCTATATTCGGGTGATACACCGCACAATAGCTACCTCCCCCATCCTTCCAGATGGGATTAAGATCCCCCGCACTGGAAACAGGCTTGAGATGTACCTTTACCCCAGTCTTGCAATTGTCTGACGTACACGATCATGCTTACGGCCCACAGTTAGCAGGACGTGGTGGTGTGGGAGATGCTAAAGTCCTAGCAACGTAAGCCGTGTTGCTGGGTGCAAGCGTTCAAAAATCAGGAGACTTTTTTTTTTTTTAAAGTAAACGTGGGGTTTTTGAGCCTTTCAGGTTCATGGTTTTCCAGCTCTTCTCCACAACTGCTGGAAACCTTTCTTTTGAAATGAAAGCTGAGATTGTCATATATTCACATGACTCCAGTAGCCTGGGCTTTACAAAAACCACTGACTATTGTGAGTCTGGTGATAAAATGGTGAGAGTTGGCAACAGAGTTTAACAAATTTGGCTGTCGTGATCCTCTCGTAGGCGTGAAATGTCTGTCCTGTCTTGTCCTCCTGGAGTTTATAATCCCCCACATCTATAAAGGTGTTGAATGGCCCCCGAGCTTTTTGTAATCTCAAGATTTAGCTGCACGTTTGCTGGATCTGTGTCCCTGTTAGGTGAATGGGGTAGAGGGAAGGCGACAGTTGGGACGGTTGTTTGCAGAACTTTCACTCCACACGTCCAGATTTTCAAATCTTTTATTTATAGCTTTACTGTTGTAACAGAAAACGCAATGGAGCAATACAACTTGAACTCTATTTTAATGATTTTGCGGGATGGGAGGGGGAATAAAATCTAAATTATTATTAGGTGCTTAAAGGGAAAGAAGCATTAATGATGGGCATTATTAATCAAAATGAGCACTGTTATTTTAAAGCAAAACACACCCCATGCAGAGAGCCAGCCAAGGTCCATGCATCTCTTCAATCCCACTGCAGCTTGTCAGGGTTTTGTACGATATTTGTCTTACAATAATGCTACTTTTAAAAATTTGATTATGTATTAACGTGCTGGCCCTCTGCACGGGGGTGCGATGAGTTGCACTGTGGCAGCCTGCGTCTCACTGTGCTTGGGGGATGGTCTGTTTTGCTTTCCTTTTGTAATCCGACTTCTCCCGCACTAGCACAAGATGTTGTGGTGGTTTGGAGTTCTGACTCTCGGGGGGTCATTTAAATGTTTAAATAATAATAAAGAAGCCCCAGACCTTTCACTGCCGTTAAAAAGAATGGGCCTGGATTAGGTGTTGTAAAACCCATTTCATTCACAAAGTCTAAGTAGCTGATCCGGGGACAGATTCCACAAAGTTTCCTGACGACACGGATAGGTGCCTAGTGGGGTTTATAAAGCACTGATGTGAGTAGGTGCCTAACTCCCTTAGGAGTTTTTGTAAAATCTGGCCCCTGGTGCTTGATCGTGTCCATTAAATATTTCCTCTTGGAGGATCTTTACAGATTTTATCGTCCTCTGGGTTCATACTGCATGTTTTGATCCAGGAACTGAACAGCATCCTTGTAATTGGATCTTCTCCTTCCTCTCTCTTACAGCAAATCCTCAGTTTAAAGGGATAAAAGTGTGCCACCCATCCAGCCTTAGCTCTTACATTCTCGTTGCAACTGTCACAAACACACCTTCAAACCTTTCCAGATAAAAGAAACCAGGAAAATAAAATCCCCAGTCCTGCATTTGACATTAAGTTGCCATCGTCCAGCTGTATTGCCTTGCTTCAAGAACTGCTTGTTCTGCAAAGAACCAGATGTGTTGCTGTTGCAAGACTTCCATAGAAAAGATATTAACATTAAAAAAACCCACCTGCTGGCACACAAGACTACATGTTATTGTTCAGAAGTTTTTATATTAGTAAAATTGTTATTGTTCTCTGCAAATAGCTTCCAGAAATCAGCTGTTCATAGATACTTTCTTTTTCTTTTTTTTTAAAGGCCAGAAGATACTGTTGTGATCATCTGGTCTAACCTCCTGCATGGCATAGCCCAGAGAACCTCAATGAATAATTTTTACCTTAAGCCCCCACCTTGTGTTTGAGCGATAGCCTATTTTCTAGATGTAACCTGGTGTCAGAGGCGGGATCTGAACCCAGAGCTCTAATAGTAAAGTTGGCTCATAGCTGCAAGACTGTATTATGAACTGAAATTGTTCAAGTCCATTATAGGAAGAAAGATGGAGTGAGAGTTCAGTGTAAAAGATAAATGTATCTATTTACGTGTGTATATAGTTGGTTCAGAGCATCCTCCACTGGCAAATAGGAATGTGGTGCTGCAGGTTCAAGGAAGTTGTAATCGTTATGTAGTGCAGGGCTCGACACATTTGCTTTGGAGCTACGAGCCAGCCCAGAAGTTAAGGAGCCAGTCAATGTGGGCCCAGCGGCCGCTGCTCTCCCCTCCCGGCCCCGGCCCTCTCCCACAATGTGGGCCCAGCGGTGGGGTGCCCTGGCTGAAGCGAGCCCCAATGTAGTGCAAATGTCCTCCTGAGTCCAGCTTTGAACAGCTGTGAGCTGACGTGCCTTCGAAGGGAATATGAAGCTCTATCTGTAACCTGGTGTGAAAACAGGTTGCCTTGTCCCCTCTTCACTCTTAGGTGCCCTGTCCCTGAACTGGCTGATGTTCCCTAATCTCAGCACAATTTCCAGGCCATCATTATCAGTTTGATGACCTGACCGTGGATAAGCTCTTCTGTTCTTCAACCTGGTCTATGCTAGCAAGGTTCGCTGGCATAGCTGTGTTGGTTAGGGGTGTGGGGAAAAACTCACCCCTCTAATTAACATAACCATGCTGGCATATGCCCTAGCGTGGATGTGGTTCTACTGGCAGAAAAGTCCTTTTGCTGGAATAGCTTATTCAGGCCTGCTCTGCGCTAGAAAGTTTTACCTGTAAACCTGCCTTATTTCGGCACATCTTTGCGTGTGTCCGCACTCAATTTTGAGTCCTGTCGCTAAAACCCTCCTTCTCGGTGGCTGAAAACCATCTCTCCAAATGACACGTGCCATCCGCTGGCTCTGTTTTTACTAGTTCAGTGCCAATGTGGACGCTGTTACCTCAACCATTTGGGGAACTGGTTTAAGCTATACAAGCAAAATAATTCTTTTGCCGGTATGAGCTTCATCGCACTGGAGGTTTTTTGCTGGCATTGCTACACAAGTCTAGCTATACTGGCGAACTCTTTGTAAGGTTAGACAAGGTCTTAGTTAACAGAGCTTCATACTGATGAAACGTTGCCACTTACTCTTGTCAGTTTCACAGACACTTCTGCAGAATCTAGGCTTTCCAGATTATGACCTGCTGCAGATCTCTGTTTCATTACACTATTCCTGCTCTTGATTTTTATCTTTGCATTTCCATTGCACCTTTCATTTGAACAGGAACATTCTTTAACTAGATTAATTAGTTTGCCCTCCCTGTTCTCCTGGCTCATTATTAGCTCCATTTTGTAGGTGAGACCTGACTACCATCCAGCCTTTGGCTAGTATAGCCCTCCCTGTCTGTTGTCCCCTCTGAAATTCTGAAACTAAATAAGCCTGACTTCGCTGGACCAGTCAGAAACCTGTCCCTGAAATACACCCCTCTCTCCCAGGACTGGGGACCCTTTGTGGACCCTGGTTTAAATCAAATATCTTAGCAAAGCTCATCTACCTAATCATTCAGAAGAAAATTAATTAAAAGAAGCCAGCAATTTTAAAAAGTTGTCCTGAATGTTAAGAACATCCAGGTCCTCTCCTGGGCTGACAATGGGACCTCGGCTACAATCTATTGAGCGATGGTTGAGGGAAAAGCCATGACTTTCACGCTGTGGTCTCTCATGTGAGCTCCCCAGCAGTGACTCCTGCTGGGAGAGGGTGTGACTGGTGGTGCAGTGAGCCAACCCTAGTCGGTGCTCTTAGGATGTTCGTCAGACCCCTGCTGGGCTGGGCTTCCAGCTCGTTCGGTCTTTGCTCCTTTGTTGAGTTCGTACCACTCAGGCTCTGACTGGCCTCCATCCCTGCTGGTTGCATTCCAGTTTTATGCCCTGTGCCCAGAGGAGGTGATGGATGGCCGAGTGGAAATGGAGGTCATGAGAAGCACCAAGGGGAATGCCTCTGGAGAGGTCAGCGTCCATCTGGTCGCCAACGAGAGCACCGTGCAGAACACACACCTGCCAGCGACTGCCTTCATCATCCCAGGTATGTGTGCCAGGTGCCGGATGTTGAGTATTCATCTGTGATACTTACATAGCCCCCCTCGGCACAGTATTGGAGTGCCTCACGATCTCAAATGTGTTTATCCTCACGACGCTTATGTGAGATAGGACAGTGCCATTATCCCCATTTCACAGAGAGGCAATTGTGGTGCAGAGAGACTAAGTGACTTGCCCAAGACTGTACAGGAAGTCTGTGGCAGAGCTGGGAGTTGAACCCAGGTCTCCCAAGACCTAAACTAGTGCCTAACCATGGAACTCTCCTTCCTTTCTCCAAATAGCTCAGAATGTGTCCTCCATTTGTGGAGTCACCGCTCCCCGCGGCTCTTCCAGGACAGTCAGGAGGGTTTAAACGCTGGACCACTGGCACTATAGTGCAAATTCTACTGCATGAGCCTCGAGAGCACCTCCATTCGACATCAGCGGTAGTAGGCTCTTATCATCTTTGTGGACCAGCCACATGAGGGGAAGGCAACTTACACTTTACAAGCCTGTTATTGTAGGAAATATTTGCCTAGCAGACTTCACCCATGGAACATGCAATGGAGCTTGGGGCTGGGATGATGTTCTGGGCATGTTTGTGCTGTAGATGTTTGTCTTGTTTAAGGTCTTGCATTGATCCAGCTGAAGGATGAACCACAAGGCAGGGAAGCTGAGACGAGGCCTGTCGCTTCATCTGAGCATGCTGGCAGGGCAATGGCACGTAGGGCTGACCATGAGGGGTACCAAGGGAAATCAGAACCCCTGGAGATGGGAGCACGTAGCTCTACAGCCCAGTTACCTAGAACATCAGCTCCCCCACATCCCTTTCCATGCACTGTCTCCTTCGCCTTTAACTCTCGCTTCCGTTCCCCCTCCTTCCCTTCCTCCCCTGTCTCCCTCTTTCCTGTACCCAGGTGGGCAGTTCAAGTCCTGAGAGTGACCCCTGCTAAGAAATGGTTTTTCTCTGCTTCCTGGCCAAGGGGGGTGATTTGTGCCACCTTGGAGATGTTCCTGGCCATGGAAGTGCTGGTGCATGTCCCAGGGCTCCTGCATCGAGGGGGTTCCCGGCGCAGTTCCCCAGGGGAAAGTGGATGTCAGCTAGCATCTGTTGGGGATGGTCCAGCACAATTCTTCCGCGCCCTCCTTCTCCCCCGCCCCCACTGCTAACACCCACCGGCCAGTCAGGATAATCAGCAGCTCTGCTCATCCCTGTCCATGGACATCTTGGGTGCAGGTAGCAGCACATTGCATTCCAGGCCAGCTGAAGCTGCTGGGCTGTATTTGGAGAGCCCAGGCTTTGCCTGCCCAAACTGGAGGGGCAGGGAAGAGCTGCCTGGAAGCCCCCGTGGAAGTTAGAGCAGCTGGGGGCTTGCTCGAACTCACCCTGGTGGAGCAGTGATGTAACAGAGCTCTGCTCTGCCGTGCATCCTACAAACCCCTGAGAAATAAGAGGAAGACCCAGGACAGAGTAAGCCCATTCCTCAGTGGGGGAGGGAAAGACCATAACAGAAAACATAGCAATGGCCAAAAGCGTTCAGTGCCTTTTTTGTTTGTTTTCACCAGACCGGTTAGCAGTGATTGGACGATGAACATAGTGAAGACCAGTGTAAATGGGGAAGATCTGGGGCTAAAATAGGGAAAGAACCAGTTAAGAATTACGTAGACGAGTTAAATGTCTGACCAAGTACCTCCTAGGATGCTGAAGGAATTGGCTGAAGAGATCTCTGAGCCATTAGCCGTTATCTTTGGGATCTCTCCTGTCCTACACAAGTTCTCAGAGGAATGGAAAAGGGCAAATCTAGTTCCTACCTATAAAGAGGGGAATAAGGACACCCCAGGAATTATAGACCAGTCATCTTAACTTCAGTATCCAGAACGATTATGGAGCAAATAATCAAAACATCAATTTGTAAGCACCTGGAAGATAATAAGGTGATAAGTAACAGTCAGCATGGATTTGTCATGAACAAATCATGTCACACCAACATAATGTCCTTCTTTGACCGGGTAAGAAGCCTTGTGGATAGGGAAGAAGCAATAGATGTGATAATCTCAACTTTAGAAAGGTGGCTTTTGATATTGTCGCACATGACCTTCTCATAAGCAGACTAGGGAAACATAACCTAGACAAACCTGCTATAAGGTGGGTGCACAACTGGTTGGAAAATGGTGCTCGGAGAGTAGTTATCAATAGTTGACAGTCTGTATTGAGTAGGGCCCTTTGGGGATTTGTCCTGGGTCCAGTTCTATGCAATATCTTCATAAATTGTTTGGATAATGCCATAAAGAGTACGCTTAGAAAGTTTGTGGATGACACCAAACTGGGAGGGGTTGCAAGCACTTGAAAGAACAGGATTAGAATTTAAAATGATCTTGACAAACTGGAGAAATGGTCTGAAATAATTAGGATGAAAGTCAATAAGAACAAATACAAAATGTGAAATGACTGCCTAGGAAGGAATACGGTAGACTAGAAGGATCTGTAAGTTATAGTGGATCAGAAACTAAATATGAGTCAACAGTGTAATACTGTCGCAAAGAAAGCGAACATCGTTCTTGGATATATTAGCAAGAGTGTTGGGAGCAAAACACGAGAAGTAATTCTTCCACTCTACTCAGCACTGATAGAGCCTCAACTGGAGTATTGTGTCCAGTTCTGGGCAGCACATGTTGGAAAATATGTGGACAAGTTGGAGACAGTCCAGAGGAGAGCGACAGAAATGATTAAAGGTCTAAATCAGTGGTTCTCAACCAGGGGTATGTGTACCCTTGGGGGTACGCAGAGGTCTTCCTGGGGGTACATCAACTCCTCTAGAAAGTTGCCTCGTTTTACAAGAGCTACATAAAAAGCGCTAGTGAAGTCAGTACAACCCAAACTTTCATAGAGACAATGGCTTGTTTGCACTGCTCTATATACTACACACTGAAATGTAAGTACAATATTTATATTCCAATTGATTTATTTTACAATTATGTGGTAAAAATGAGAAATAGTGTGTTGTGACACTTTGGTATTTTTATCTGATATTTTTATTAGCAAGTAGTTTTTAAGTGAGGTGAAACTTGGGGATACGCAAGATAAATCAGATTCCTGAAAGGGGTACAGTTGTCTGGAAAGGTTGAGAGCCACTGGTGTAGATGACCTACAAGGAAAGATTGAAAAAAAACGGGATTTCTTTAGTCTGGAGTAGTGAAGTCTGGGGGGGTGGGGACATAAGTCGTCAAGTACATAAAAGAAGAGGGTGTTAAATTGTGCTGCTTATCTACTGCGGACTGGACAACAAATAATGGGTTTAAATTGCAGAAAAAGGAGATGTAAGTCGAACATTTGGAAAACTTCCTAATGGTCAAGATAGTTAAGCACTGGAACAAATTGTCTAGGGAGTTTGTGAATCTACCTCACTGGAGGTTTTGAAGAACAGGTTAGACAAACCGCTGTCAGGGATGATCTAGATCAGTGGCTCTCAACCTTTCCAGACGACTGTACCCCTTTCTGGAGTCTGATTTGTCTTCTGTACCCAAGTTTCACCTCACTTAAAAACTATCTGCTTACAAAATCAGACATAAAAATATGTGTCACAGCACGCTATTATGGAAAAATTGCTTACTTTCTCATTTTGTCTGTATGAAATTTTAATTTGTACTGACTTTGCTAGTGCTTTTTATGTAGCCTGTTGTAAAAACTAGGTAAATATCTAGAGGAGTTGATGTACCCCCTAGAGCACCTCTGTGTGCCCCCAGCGGTACACGTACCCCTGGTTGAGAACCACTGATCTAGATAATGTTTAGCTCTGTATTAGTGCAGGAGACTGGACTAGCTGACCTCTTGAGTCCCTTCCAGGCCTATATTTCTATGATTATATGCCCCCATCAGTCCTCTGCCATCCCCTCTTGCTGGAGGTGGGTGCACCATGTTGGCCAGCTTTGTGCCTGCCTGAGTTATGCTGGACTGGAGGAATTATCCGCTGACTCCCTCCAGCCTGAATACGGCCTCTTCTCACCATCTGAGCAATGCTGAGCTGTGGAGGCAGATCCGAGGCTCTGGCTTGGCTCTGGGTGGGTTCCAGCCATGAAGGAGACAAGGCTTGGGTTGCTAGGACCAGATTTTTGTCTGTGGAGGAGCTGCTCTTTTTTCCATGGTTCGGGATGTAATTTGCTGTTCCTAACCACTGTGGCCGTGAGGTGCACTGAGCTCCAAATTGGGGCTTGATTCTGCGGGACGCTTGGAACAGATAGCTGCTGTTTGAAGGCAGATCAGACCCCGACTGGCGGATGGACGCCTTTCAAGGAAACCCATGACGCAAACCTAAGAGTCGGCAGGGACTAAGTGCCTGGCATCCATCATCCCTTGTGCTGTGTTTGGGGGCTGCCCTGCCCCTGCTTCACATGTGTGAAGTGTCCCTTTTTACCTTTTCGCCCTTCTCAAGCAAACGCAACCACCATCAGCCTCCCCACCAGCGCCTTAGAGATCCAGCGATTTCCCCGGGAGCCGCAGCGAAGCACAGGAGCCGAAAGACTGGAGAGGGGGGCAGGGAACGAGCCAATCACAGCGACCGTCATCCCCCAGATCAGTGGGGTGCAGACCTGCAACACTGTCCGGGTGCTGGAGTGGAAAGATGGGGTGGCCACTCTGCCTGGCAGCAACTTACGGGTAAGTGGGTGTAGGTAGCACCCTTACCAGGGCTGATGTTTCCCAGGGGAATTAGGAGCTGGCACATTATGCAGCTGATTTCATACCGGGGCAGTAAGAGCTTCTCCTGGGGTTCCTGCCCTCCATGCCCACCCTTGAGAGGTAGCCCTTTGAATCCCTGGCCAGCTTTCGGATGGAGGCTGGCGCAGGCGTGCCCGCAAACGGGTAACTGCGCACGCTGAAGGAGCAGACGTCACCGGCTCTGCATGGGCCCGCGGCTTTTCAGAGCACAGCCCTGGAGCTGGGCCGTGCACGCTTTGCAGGCAAAACCCACCTTCGAAGCAGCGTTGGCCCTAAGCCTGTCAGATAGGGGCTGTTTTTAGAGGTCGGTCGGCTGGTATTTGTGCTGAGCACCCCTTGGGGCCGGCTGACTAGCTTAGTGCCAGCGAGCCATGCATAAAACACAGCTGTGATGCCTAGACTGTGGCAATAACCAACGTAGCCTGTCCCCTTGCAACACCTGCTCCCGCCTGGCCATTCCAGCCTTTGGCCAGCACTCCGCCCCTCCCTGCTATGTCAGCCTCCAGTCCAAACCTTGGGCCCTCGCCTCCCTCTCCATGCCAGGGAAACACCTTCCCCCAGGTTACACAGTGGGTCAGTGGAAGGAGACCCCACAGCTCTCTAACCCCCATCCTGTATTTTGCCTCTCTTTCCTGGTAGGGCTGACCTGGCACACCCAGCACCAGGGGAAGGGTTGATGTTTATGAGGGAAGAGGGTCCCCAGTGTGACAGCGGCGTCTGTCATTCTCGCCTTATGTTTTTGTGAGGGCCGCCACCTTGCCCGCCTCACCAGGGATTGAACCAGGAACCTCCACCTCCAAAAGCATGAGCTGCTACAACGAGCGAAGGCTTCCTCGCTGGGGCGGTACCAAACTCGCGTCCCCTGTGGGTGGGCCCAAAGGGGGACCTGTCACGCCCTCACCAGTGGGTTCCACTTTGATCTTCCTTCCCATGCGCGTGTGTGTTGTTAACCCAGTTCCGGATAAATGACTACGGGACGCTGAAAGTGGTGAGTGCCGACAAGCTGCCTTCTGTGGAGCCCCTGAAGGAGGGTCATGCGGAGAGAGACGGGGAGTCGGAGGTGGTGGCCGCCAGCAGGGACAATCCATCTGCTGCTCAGGGTAAGGACGCCTGAGGCTCAAAGGCGCTTGGCTCAATCTTGGCTCTTGGTGCCCTGTTGGGCACCGTGCCCTGCAAAGCATTCAGAAGAGCTGGCACGTCCTCTGACCTGTGGCTTGGGGGGTGGGCACAGGGCTGGGGAGCGTTCCAGGGAGTCCTCCGTGCTTGCACTGGCCCTTCTAGTCTCTGCTGCCTTTAGGGACGTGGAAGCCACGTTCCCATCGGTGGGGCTGTTAATATCTCTGTGCCGCTCAGCCTTGGGGAGGGGGTTTCCTGCGGGTGCCTGTCCTCTGAAGTGATCTTGGATCCAATGGGATGGACGGGCTCCAGAGCGGCCGCAGCTCTGCCTCCCATCCCCTCCAGAGAGATCCCCACTCCCGCCCTAGAGATGGGCATTTGGCTTTCCCTAGTGGGACATCCAGAAGGCTCTTTTATCCGCTCGTGGTCAGCATCTTCCAGAGGGCCAGTTGCCCACCGGGCCTGTTTCCCTGTCCCAAAAGCCAGTAGCCAGCTGGTGCCAATAGGTCATTTTCAGGCAAAGTTTTCCCATGAGGCTTCTTCCCCCTCTGTACCATGTGATCTTCATGCCAAGGAGCGAGAAGGTCCATCCTGGCCCAGCACAGCCCGGCAATCAGCCACACACCGGCTCTGCCAACCTGCTGGCCACTGGGTCTGCATCCAGAGTGCCTCCCTCGAGCCTGCCCTGGGGATAGGGCAGAAAGAGAGCTTCAGCCTCCTCCCTGTTCGTGCTCGGTGCCCACTCCCTCCCCAGCCAGCGCCAGGTGGGAGGCAGATACCTTCTGACCTGTGCTGTTCTTCCCCAGGGGCTGTGGCCCACGGGGGTTCACTTCTCTTTCCCTCTCTCCTGACTCAGATGTGCCGGAGCAGCCCAAGCTGCCGACAGCAGAGAGCATGTGCCACTGCGACACCTGCGGCCGGAGACATGTGTCGGATGGGGCCCGGGAGGGCAGGGGGTTCTGCAGCGAACGTTGTCACCGGCAGTTCAAGGAAAGGTATAGGAGACGCCACTGTGGTGGGAGGAAGATGAAATGGGGGAAATGCTCTAAGCCAAATCCGGTCTCTGTGTCTTTCTCAGACCAGCCTTTGTCCTCTAGAGGGGAGGGGAATAGGGGGCGTGTGTCTCTGTGGGCTGGGCGAACCCTCTCTCGTTCCTGGGGGTGGGCTATTCTACAAGCAAGCTCGGAGGATGACCCTGGCCCCACTGAAGTTAAGGGGGGTTGCCATTGACTTCAGCGGGGCCAGGCTCTCCTTCAGCTTGTCTCTGGTCTCAGTGCAGGAGTGGGCTGCGCCTGGCGCTGTGAGAAGCTTCTCCAGGGAAAGGCGTCCTGGGAAGACTTTGTCACCTTGATTCCCGAAGGACATGTTTTCCTTCATCTGGTTTCCCAGCTCACAAATGAGGGCAGGCCACCACATGTAGATCTGGATTTCCAATGCCCCATCATTCAGCGTTGTTTGGATCCAGGCATTTGGTCCAGACCTTTCTAAAGATCAGTCAATCTGGATCTGGATCCATATTTGGAACCCCAGCATTCGAGGATGCTTGGATCCAGGGTTTTGGTTCAGGCTTCTCTCTTAATTTTGACCTCATGAAAACACGTGTTCTTGGCAGATTGCTCATGTTAATTTTGTGTGTGTGTGTGGAGGGCAGGTGTGCATATGTAGGTGTGTGTGTGCACACAGATGTTTGTGTGCGTATGTATGGGCAATGGAGTGAGAGTGGAGAGACTGAAAGGGCGATTGCCGACATCCTATCTCCTGCCAACGTGCAGCGCTGCTCCTTTCTGCTACAGTGTGTTACGATCCCTTCTCCCCTGCAGATCTGTCATAGTGGAGAACTCTGCCGGCAGCACGAATGCCACTGAAATCCTCAAGCCAGTGAAAAAACGGAAAAGAAAAGATTACCAGAGCCCTTCGGAGGAGGAGTATGAATCAGAGCAAATGGTAGGGAGAGGGAAGGCACAGAAGGGACAAATCACACACAGATATCTGGGTGTCCAGACGTCTTCTCTGTCTGTATGTGTGTGTGGGGGGAGGGTTTAGGGGGGTCCTCTCTTTCTGTCTCTTCCCTTCCACCCTCTTTTTTTATTTATAATTTTCAGTGCTATATCAATTATATGTCCAAGTATTAATCCGAAACTGATAACTCCAAGAGAGGAAAAAACAGACATCTGAAGGGACTGACCCTCGAGTCGTCTAGATATCTTGGGCCAGATTTTCAGAAGACTCTGTAGACTGGGTGAAAGTTGGGTGCTGAGCGCTTCTGAAAATTGAGGCACTTCAGCACCCATCCCTGAGCTCCATGAGGAGCATGGAGCACTGAGAAACTGCATCTAAAAACAAGAGAGCCTCTGCCTCCCTGATCCAGATGCTGTGTTCTGGGGCATAAAGCACCAACTGGCCAAAAAAAAACAGAACAAAAAAAAAAAAAACAAGATGGCACTGCCCACAGTAAATCCATCCTTAGTGAGGTCATTTCAAATCCACTCCCAAATCCCTCTCTGACAACTGCAGTCTACTTATAAGATGGATCCTCTTGGCTGTACGTTTCTGGGATTTGGGTATCCAAAAAGTCTTGAGGACCATCATAATCCAAGAAAGGATGAGACCAGATCTTGGCTGCTTTGTGCTGCGCCAGCTGGTCTGAGGGTAGAACATTTAAATGCCAGGCACAAATGCATAATGCTCCCCTCCTATAGGATAGATGGGTTGCCTGCGTGTGAATCCAGACATTAAGAGGGTGGTGAGTGACTTACTACAGTTCTCTGTCCTCTCATGCTTAGGAGGAGAAGCAGGAAGAGAGGAAGAACTCCGAGGGAGACCCCACCATCAGCAACACGGAGAGCGAAGAGTGGCGTGTGAACCAGCACGGTAAGGGGCGCGGCAGAGCAGCCTTTGGTGGCTGCCTTCCCTGCAGCAGCAGGGAAAAAGTCAACTGCAGTGTCCTGCTTGCAGTCCAGGTGACAACGTCCGGGGGGTGGGCATGCCTGCAGCTCACGGTGCCACCGCAGCCCCACCAATGAAATGACATCACCTTGTACAGCATGGATGATTAGCCATAGGCACTGCCAGGCTGAGCTCCATCTAGTTCAGTGTCCAGTCTCTGAACGCATCTACTGATAGGATTGAGAGGTGGGTTCCTAGAGCCCCTTTCCCGCAAGAGATCTCTCCAAGCAAGCTGAGGACGGATGGGCCAGGGGTTAGGATGCCGGGTTAGAAGACCTGGGTTCAATCCCTGCTGTGCCACCGACTTCCTGCGTGACCTTGGGCAAGTCAGTTAGCCGCTGTGACTTGGGACTTGGGCACCCCTCTCCTTGTGGGGCGTTGAAAGATTCTGCCATTGTTGCTGGCTAGCTGTAGAATGTATCTGGCCCCTGGGTTCTCCTTAGGGTTTCCTGTGCTGTATACAGAGTGATTCTTTTCTTGTGGGGCCCTGGGCTCCTAACTTTAAGCACCTTGTGAAGGGATAAAGAGATTACCAGCCTGGCTCTGGCGTGCACGGGAGATGGCTTTTCATCTCACCCTTCCAGCTGAACAGCCACCCAGACGGACAGACGGGACTTTGGCCTAATGTCACGCCTGGAGGGGGGTGCCGAGGTGACTGGGGCTGGGAGCAGATCACTGGGGCCCCAGGATACAGATGTGCATCACTCACTAGACGGGCCCTCCTGTGCCTTTCGCCATCTCTGAACACGGGTGACAGTGGTTGGGGACTGGTGAAGGGACCCCACGCGCTGCACTCTCGGGGGCTAGGAGTGGGGAGCTGGTCTGCCTTTCCCAGACCGGCTCAAAAGTCGCTTCCAAAGCAGACTCACCAGATCTTCAGCAGCGTCTGTGAGTGGCTTGTGTGTGCATTTCTGCCGAGCTCAGGTTCCAGCGAGGAGAAGAAAGAAGGCTGGTCTTGGGCGTCCTACCTGGAGGAGCAGAAAGCTATTGCTGCCCCTTTAAATCTGTTCCAGGAAGTGAGTTGGGATTTTCCTCTCCTTTTTTCTCCTCTCCCTCTTGTGCCTGTTTTTCTAGCTGTGGGGCTCCCAGCACTTGAAGGTGCGTGATGCCCAATTCTTCATCCTGGGGTAACCAGCCGTCTTCCTCTGCCGCGCTCCAGCTTTGCTCTGGGCTGACTCCTAGCTCTCCCCTTGGTGGTCTTTGCCCCCCCGCCCCAGTCTGTTTGCCCAGCAAATGCCCTAGAGAGTGATGAACCTGGCATGCCTTTCTCTTCCGTCCCTTGATTCTGTCCCACACCAGCCTTCGGGAGCTATCTAAAATGCCAGCTGTCGCTGGCTGGGAAAATATGCGTCTGATTCACTCTATGAACCGCTCTCTCTCCTCCTTTGACTGGGCAAGAGATGAGCCCAAACCCCAGGTGTAAACACCCCTGTAGTTAGAGGAGGCTCATCCCTAAGCTGGGCTCGTGGCACTCGGGTGCGTGGCAAGCCAGTGCTGTAGCATTTCCTGTCCTGTCGGCGATGAGAGAAACAAACCACAGAGAATGGCTTTGAAAACCCAAACCCCATCAGATTACCCCCTGCCTGATCTGAAGCTGCTGCCACCCGCAGGGCTGTGACGTGTGATTGGAGCAGGTCTATTCCTCTCTCGTTTTCAGTACCAGTCAGTCACCCAGCACAAGAACGGCTTTAAGGTGGGGATGAAACTGGAGGGGATCGATCCTCAGCACCCTTCAATGTACTTCATCCTGACGGTGGCTGAGGTAAGACATAGGACTGGGAGGGACCTCCTGGGTCATCAAGTCCAATCTCCTGCTTTTGCAGGGAACCCAGCCACGTGATCCTGTCAAGAAACGTCTTGAGCTCCAACTTAACACTGCTTGCGGGGTGTGCCCCCACTCACCACTGGAAGGCTGTTCCAGAGCCTCCCTCCTCTGATGGTTAGAAACCTTCTTCTGGGGACCTTCCGGGTCCTCCTGGCACAGCCGCAGCTTTAGGCCGAAAGCTCCTCCCTGCCTTTCCCTGCTCCTCCGAGGCGCTTTCCGCACGCCTGCTCGCAGCTGTGTTGTGGGAGGGGATTTCAGGGTGCAGAAGGAAACACGGGGCAGGAGGTGGCTCTGTACTGTCAGGTTCTCCCTTCAAATCCAGTCACCAAGACCCGCGCTGTCACCTGGCTGGCCAGCCGTGTGTGAAAGGAGCTGGTGGTTCGGGGGGGTAGGTCCAGTGAACCGGTGGTGTCAGTCGGGTTGATAGTGGATGGGCAGAGGGACCAAGGCATGAGTAGACCCTAGAGCCAGAAGTACCCTACGGGCCTTGAGTTGATCCCTCTTGTACAGGCTGAGCCACGTTGGTGCGGCAGTGAATAAGGACTTGTTCTTCCACTGACCCATCTCCACCTGTTCTGTGGGGTAAACAGAGGCCTTCAGCCTCTAGGGCTGTCAGGCCAGACTCTTCCATCTGTGCTCCCTTCATGTAAGGTGAATGGTCCGTGACCCACAGCACGCATTGGCCAACACCTGGAGTCTGTGTGGCCGTTCTTCATGGTGAGAAATTCCACCACGCAGCCCGTTTCATTTGTTTCTTGCTGCTGGCAATATTTACGCCAGAGCAACAACCCCTTGCAAAAAGCTTTTGAAAAGAAGAGGGGGGAATATGCCACGATGAGATCTTTATAACACTGGATCCACCCCATTTCATGCTGTGCCCCAACAAGCCGGGCCGGGATTGTGGAGTAGAAGTACTGGGGCCGGTGGCTCGGTGCGTGCCCTGTTCCCATATTAAACGCACAGATCTTAATGCATTTTCCTGATTCCTGGCCCCAGCGTGTTAATGTGGCTCTCCAGCTTTCTCAGCAAGATATCAAGTAGGTAAGTGATGGGGGTCTTTGCAATGCTTCTGCATGGGATGCTGGCCAGGCGTCTTTGGCACGTGTTACTTGACAGGCATAAGAACACACACGGGGCAGCGCCGCCTTCAGTTGATCTCTGCTCCCTGCTGTAGGTATGTGGCTACCGCATGCGCCTGCACTTTGACGGCTACTCCGAATGCCATGATTTCTGGCTGAACGCCGACTCCCCCAACATTCATCCTGCCGGCTGGTTTGAGGAGACGGGGCACAAACTGCAGCCCCCGAAAGGTAAGAGGTCGGTGACCTCAGGACTGTGGATGCTGTTCCAGCTGGGCCTTCCCTTTGGGAGCTGACGGTCAGGAGCTGTGGAGTCTGCGGGTCCCCTGAGAACAAGAGAGGGCTGGTGGTTACGTCTTCGTCGGTGCTCAAGCAGAGGGGAGAAGAGGAGACAGCGGTGTTTCGGGGGGAGGTGTCAAATCTTTCCCCGGGGAGAGGGAATGGCACAGTGTGTTTAATGTAGGTGTCTGTCGCCTCTGGTGGTCTGGGTTCGAATCCTGCTCAGGTGCTGAGCCCTTTAGTCCCAGACGTCCTGGTCCCAGCCAGGAGTTTGGCAGGGAGCACTGAAAAGCAGATGTGTGGGGCCTGACCCTGCCGGGGACCGAGCCCACAGACCAACAGGGAGCTGATTGCTGGTTGCCCTTCGCCCCTGCAGCTGGCACCGGCATTGCAGTGTTCCCCATTCCGTGCTGAGCATGGAGGTGCCACGCCCGCCGCGCTGCCGTGTGCACCCGTCAAGTAAGGATGGCTGCAGGACAGTACATGGCCAGCGGGTGCCAGGTGGGAGGCAGTGGCCAGCTGTTGGCTCCTCAATCTGGTGTCTGTGCGGGGCTTTGAAACACAGAATAGTGGCAGCACCCCCGTCGTTGGGGGTCCCGCTGGCCTGTGGTGGAGCTGCTCCTCTCTGTACGTTTGCTGCTGTCTTTTCTTTCCCTGAGGGTGTTTAGGCTACAAGGAGGAGGAATTCAGCTGGACCAACTATCTGAAGCTAACGAAAGCTCAGGCAGCTCCCAAGCATCTCTTTGCGACCCCAGCCAATGTGAGTGGCAGATCCTCTTCCTCCTCCTTCCAAGCAAACTCCTCTCCGTTCACATGCAATCCCCCCCCGAGGGGATCTCGCCACCCGTTTTGCTTTGGCCCCTTCCAACATCACCCCAATAGTAATGCCACTCCTGAAATGGGGCTTGACCCACAGAGCGCAGGATCCGCCTTTTCATGCCCCGTGCATGCAAAGGACGCTGTAAACTCGTGCCGGCATCCCCATCATCAGTAATGCTGGGGGTGGCCCGGATAAGAGGGTTTCGTTCGGCCCCATCTCTAATTGAGCCTATGTCTACGCTTCCGGGGGTGCATAGAGTACAAGCACTACGTGCGGTGAAAGGCTCCAGCAGTGGGGAGAGGCCCTGGCAGGGTGGAGACAGCTGTGTAGACACGGGAGGCATCGCTTGGGTGTGTAGGGAACAGTGTAGGACATATACGGGAGGGGGGGCAGTTCAGGCATTCACTCCACTCTATTCACCAGATCTGTCCCTCTCTGCCTACTCTGCTGTTTAAACCCATGCTAGCAGGGCATGCAGTGTCTATACTCCACATGCCGCCATAAATGTAGATGTAGCCACAGACAATTAGAACTGGTCCCAAATATTTTTCCCCAGGAAAACGTTTCTTTTGAAATTTTCTAAATTTTTTTTTTTAAACCAAAAAAAGGTCAGTGTTTCATCTGTGCCCTTTCTTTCTCTCTCTCTTTCTTCCATGCTCTCCCCTTTTTTCAGAGGCAAATGGAATGGAGAAAGGAGAAAAGGGAAGAGAAGGGCAGGGGGAGAGGAGGGAAGACCTGGAATTTTTTTTTTTTTTTACAAAGAAACCTGAACAAAAATATACTTTTGCTGAAATTTTCAAAATTTTTGAGGGGGGGAGAACAATCCCTCCCCCACCTTATCAGTTCTTAAACCATAAATAAGAACAATCCATCGTTGCCTTGTTGATAAATTCAGCACCAACAAGTAACGTGGGATTGTTGCAACCATTTGTCGTTCAGCTCTCTTGGTGAGGTATTTAGAACACAGGGTTTTACAAGAATGTTATAGGTGAGAAGACCAGACCAGGTGCGTGTGATGCTGGTGAGGGAGGTTTAGGATGAGAGTACAAACTCCTAGTAAGAGAGATTTGTTATTAGGTCTTGGAAAGCAATCCTGGAAACAAGTGACTGATTACCGACCCTAATTATAAGGAAGGGCTTGTTTTTCTCTGGGAGGCAGCATCTAGCAGGGGTGTGGCAGTCAGGATTCTGCTTCATCATCCCAGATCTGTGAGTGATTCGACCTATTCCACGGCACGTAGCTTCCCTGTGCCTCAGTTTCCTCACCTGTGGCTGCTTCCCAGCGGGTCGGAGAGGCTAAATTCACTGATGTTAAAAGCTCCTGGAGCCCCACAGATGAAGTGCACAGTGCTACTGCGCACGAGTTCCGTGCGAGGGTGTCCAGCCTCTGCTCCCCGCATGTTGAGGGGTCAGGGCTGTGCGCGGAAGGGCTGGGGACATAGCCATAAGAGCAAACCCAACGGTTTGCCCAAACGCGCCTACCCCACTTCTCTCCTTTCCCCAGATCACTGCTCCCACGGGATTCCAGGTGGGCACAAAACTTGAAGCCGTGGACCGCATGAACCCTTCCCTGATCTGCGTTGCCACTGTGACGGACGTGGTGGACAATCGTTTTTTGGTGCACTTTGACAACTGGGACGATACTTACGACTACTGGTAAGAACAAGGGCCTGCCTTTCCAGCTGCAGACCAGCGGTCTGCCTCGTGGAGCTGCCTCCTGCAGCAACTGCCATTGGATGCTTCTTGGGATGTGGACAGATTCCACAATGCACTTGGCCAATTGTCTGATGCTGTCCCGAGGAGGCAAATGTCTTCCTGCCCCTCCTCAGTCCTCCTCCTCCTCCCCCTGCCCCAGTGACGCATGAGGATATGTCAAACGTTAAAGGGACCGAGTCATTCCCCACCCCAGCCCCTTCTAGTCCATGATCCTACGCCTCTAGAGACAGGCCTGAACCAAACCCTGGTTCTGAGCCCACCTAATCTTGGAGAACGTTCAGACCTTGATCCAAAGCTTGCAGCTCAGGCCCGTTTTGGATTCATTCCAGGTTGTTAGAGATTCTGCTTTTGTAGCCGAGTTGAAGCCCAACCTCAGAAGCAGCAATCTCTGACCCTCCCACCACGCCCCCGTCCCGTCACCTGGAGAGCCCTGGCATTGCAGAAAGTTGGTGGAGCGATGAATATCACTGGGACGTGGTAATGCCAGGGTACAAAATAAACAGGAATTTGCAAAATATATAGGAGTGACAGAGTAGGTTGAGCTGCTGGGGGTGTGGCACTATATGTGAAAGAAAGAATAGAGTTAAATATAGTAAAAATCTTGAGTGACTCAGTGGTACCATAGCATCTCCATGGCTAAAAATTCCAGCCTTGAATAATGAGTTTAGCAGTAGGAATGGGTGACCTACGGAGGTGGTGGAATCTCCATCTTTAGAGGTTTTTAAGCTATGGCTTGACAAAGCCCTGGCTGGGATGATTTAGCTGAGGTTAGTCTTGCTTTGAGAAGGGGGTTGGACTAGATACCTCCTGAGGTCCCTTCCAACTCTAATATTCCATGATTATATTCTGTGAATATGCTCCTGACTGGGATGGAACCTGTAACTGTGAAATGATCAGGGAGATTAGAAAGCTACAAAAACAGAAAGCCCAACAATAATGGAGGATTTCAGTTATCCTATAGTGACTGGGTACACATCACCTCAGGACAGGTGCTGACATAAAATTTATAGACACCATAAATGACTGCTTCATGGAGCAGCTAGTCCTGGAACCCGCAAAGGGAGAGGCAGTTACTGATTTCGTTCTAAGAGGTCCACATACTCTGGTCCAAAAGGTGAATATAGAGAATTGCTCAGTAATAGTGGCTGTAATGTAATTTAATTTAACATCTTTGAAAGGGGCAAAATGCCAAAGAAACCGATCACAGTATCGTTGAACTTAAAAAAGGGAGAAGCTAATTAAATAGTAATTAAAAGGAAGAATCACAAATGAAAAGCCTGCAAGCAGTGTGAAAATAATTTAAAAATGTCATAATAAAGGCTCAAACTAAATGTATACACAAATTTAAAAAACCCCCAACAATTAAAAACAGTAAGAGAACCAAAAAAATGCCACCATGGCTAAACAGAGTAGAAGACGTGGTTAGAGGGAAAAAAGACATCCTTTAAAAATTGGAAGTCAAATCCTACTTAGGAAAATAGAGCAACTACCAAAAGACACAAAAACTAACAGCAACATTTTATTTTAAGTACGTCAGAAGCAGGGACTCTGCCACCCAGTCAGTGGGGCCGCTGGACAATCCAGGCACTAAAGGAGCACTCAAGGAAGACAAGGCCATTGTGGAGAAGCTAACTCATTTATTTGTATCTGTCTTCATTGCTGAGGATGAGGGGGAGATTCCCTCGTTCTTTTTAGGTGACAGATCTGAGGCATTGTCCCAGATTGAAGTGTCCGTAGAGGAAGTTTTGAAACAAACTGATTCAGTCAAACAATAAGTCACCAGGACCAGCTGGTATTCATCCAAGAGTTTTGAAGAAACTCAAATATGAAATTGCAGAACTACTAACGGTGGTATGTCATTGAAATCAGCCTCCCAGATGAGTGGAGGATAGCTAATGTAATGCCGATTTTTGAAAAAGGCTCGCCTGGCAATGTGAGGCCAGTAAGCCTAACTTCAGTACCAGTCAAATGGGTTTAATCTATAGGAAAGAACAGAATTATTAGACACATAGATGAACACAGCAGGTTGGGGAAGAGTCAACATGGCTTTTGTAAAGAAATCATGCCTCTCCAGGCTATTAGAATTCTTTGAGGGGTCAACAAACATGTGAACAGTGATTCAATGGATATTGTGTACTTGGACTTTCACAAAGTCTTCGACAAGGTTCCCCACGCACAAGGCTCTTAAGCAAAGTACGCAGCCATGGAATAAGAGGGAAGGTCCTCTCCTGGGTCAATAACTGGTTAAAATATAGGAAACCCAGGAGGAATAAATGGTCGGCTCTTACAAGGGAGAGAGGTAACAGCAGAGTCCCCCAGGGGTCTGTACTGGGACCAGTACTATTCACCATATTCATAAATCTGGAAAAAGGGGTAAATAGTGAGGTGGTAAAGTTTGCAGATGATACAAAATTACTTAAGATAAGTTAGTCCAACACATAGTGCAAAGAAATGCAAAGTGATCTCACAAAATTGATTGAATTTCATCTGCAATTTTGATGCTAAGTGCAAAATACTGTACATGGGAAAACAAACTCAACTATAAATACAAAATGATGGAGTCTAAAATAGCTACAACCTAGGAAAGAGATCTCAGAGTCACTGGATAGTTCTCTGAAAACATCTGCTTATTGTGCAGCAGCAATCGAAAAAAAGCTATCAGTGTGTTAGGAACTCTTAGGAAAGAGAGAGAATAACACAGAAAATATTATAATGCCACTATATAAATCAATAGTACGTCCACATCTTGAATACTGCATGCAGATCTGGTCGCCTGATCTCAAAAAAGATCTATTAGAATGGAAAAGGTACAGAGAAGGGCAACAAAAATGATTAGGGTTTGGAACAGCTTCCACATGAGGAGAGTTTAAAAAGACCGAGACTGTTCAGTTTTGAAAAGAGATGACTAAGGGAAGACATGATAGAGGTCTATAAAATCATGAACAGTGTGGAGAAAGTGAATAAGGAATTATTTACTCCTTATAACACACAAACTAGGGATCACCAAATGAAATTAATAGGCAGTAGGTTTAAAACATAAGGAAGTACATCGTCATACAAAGCCATCAACTTGTGGAACTCATTGCCGGGGTATGTTGTGATTTCCAAAAGTATAATGGAATTTTTTTAAAATTGATATGTTCATGGAGGATAAGCCCATTAATAGGGCCCTACCAAATTCACAGTCCATTTTGGTCAATTTCATGGTCATAGGATTTTAAAAATAGTCAATTTCATGGTTTCAGATGTTTACATCTGAAATTTCCTGTTCTGCCTGTGGGGGTCCCGACCCAAATGGCAATCATGAGGGGGTTGTGAGATTGCCACCCTTACCTCAGTGCTGCTACAGCTGGAGGGGGCATGGCCTTCAGAGCTGGGTGGCCAGAGAGCAGCAGCTGCTGGCTGGTTGCCCAGCTCTAAAGCCAGTGTCACTGCCAGTGGTAGGGGGAGTTATCACTTTTGGGGGGAGCAGAGCTGGCCTTATGGGTGGGCGACCATCCAAGGCCCCATGGTCAGGGGAACGCCGTGGTTCTCTCCCTCCCCTCCCACCATAGCCAGCCCAAGGCCCCTTTAGCCCCAAGCGCTTGGCCTGGAGCCAGGGAGGGGGAGAGCTGGAGAGCCCTCTCTGGAGGAGGAGAGGGCAGCCACAGGTGGCAGTGTAGAATGCTTAGGTTGGCATGTGGCTCTTGGATCATGCTCCAGCCACCAATGTGCTGGGCTGTCCCAGCTGGTGCCATCCCTGTGGCAGCGCACCTGCCCTGGCTCCTGGTGCGCTCTGTGCCGCCATGGAGAGATTGTGTGCATGCCCTGGCTGTGACTGTACCTGCCTCTCCGGTGAGCGTGTATGTGTGTGCTGCAGGTGCGACTCCAGCAGTCCGTATATCCACCCAGTCGGCTGGTGTCAGGAGCACGGGAAGCCCCTCACACCTCCTCAAGGTGAGTACACCGCCAGGGACTGGATCCCAGGCTGTCGCTGGCCTCCACGTGCGGAACTGAGGTATATTGAACACGCTCGGGGCCAAACGCTAATGCCCTGACTTAGCTGAAGGCCGTGGGAGTTTGGCTGGACTAATACGCAACTTGGGATTTTACCCATGGGAGTTTGTTTGTTTGTTTTTTAAATAAGGACCGGTCTTGACACTGCTGCCAGCAACCCCTCGTGTTTTATTTCTCACTTTCCCAACACGTGACACACCCCGCACCTTGCTGAGGACTCTGGGAGTGTAATCCAACAGGCATTTCCTGTACCAAGTGGTACTAGAATGAGAGCTACCACTAGAGGGCACCATGCAGGCTTGTTATCCTCCCAGCATGGCCAGCGGGAGCCAGTGTTAAAGGGAAGGGGAAGAACTGGGAAAACCTTGCCCTGGACTGAGCTGTGCTAGCCCCATGTGCACGGTGCTGGATGTATCAGGCCAGCCAGCGAGCTGAGGGAGAGCCTGTGCTGCTGGACGCTGGCACAGGTGTCACTCAGTCACACGGCCCCCCAGCAATGGACTTGGGGGCGCAGAAGGAGCTGAGACACGTCCAGAAGTTTGCAGAGCTCCCTCCGGCCCCAGCGCAGACTGACCGCTGCCTTGGACCCCAAGGGCAGCAGGGAATTGTGGGGACCCCCCCTCCCGGAGGAGAAACCCCTCAACCTGCACCTTGTTTTCCTCTCCAGACTATCCCAATCCTGACAGCTTCAGCTGGGAAAAATACCTGAACGAAACCGGAGCATCTGCAGTGCCAGCCTGGGCCTTTCAAGTGGTGAGTGCCGGGCCCGGCCCTGCCCCCGGCTCTGCTGGTGCAGACACGGGTTGGCGAGCACTGGGCCTGCAGAGAGCCTGCTGTGCCATGTGGGTCTTTAAGGTGGCGCCTGATCTAGCCCCTCCCTCACAGAGTCTCAGCCATGCTGGGGTGGGCCAGTAAAGCTGGGGAATTCCCCCGCCCCCCGCAGACACTGGATTTGAATTCATGCCCTGGATCTCGTCTTTGGAAACTGGCCCTGTGCATGGCGAGGTTCGCCTGCCGGGCTGGGCCATCGATACCGTTGCCACATATTGTCCCTAGCCCAGGAGGTCACCGTGGGGCGTTGCCACCCCCGGGCGAGGGGCGGAAGCAGCAGCTGCGTAGAATCCCTCCCTCCTGGGCTTTGGGGCATGATGCCAGGAACCCAGATTGTCAGCCAGGTTTGTTAGGATGCGGGCTGAGAGGACATAATCGCAGTGCACTGAAAGCTCCTCCAGACGGACAATTGCAGCATCCAACCAGCAGCCCCTGATGCTCCAAAAGGCCCCTCACCCTGACCGACCATCGTGCATCAGCAGAGCATTGATCTGTGTCTCTTCTCGACGTAATCCAACCTGCTCCCACCATGCCCCACTGTCCTCCCCGTTCCACCTGTTAAACCCAAGGACCCATTCTAGGCTCCCAGCCCCTTGGCCGTCACCTCTCTCGGGGAGAGACCTGTGTTCTCCACCTGCTGATGGGGCGTTTTCTAGGCTGCTTAGTTCCCCCTTATTAACTTAACTGGGGTTGGGAGACCCTTTCCTTCAATTGCAGCGCTGCACTGGCTTATAGTAAAAGGGAAACACATTTCCTAACACAAGGACAGATGTTTCCATGTTACCAAGTAGAAGGCATTGAGATGGAAATGGTTACAAACAAACAAAAGTAAAAATATGCCTCTAGAAGTAAATCTCCGCTTAACCAACGGGAGTCTTTTTTGTTCAAAGAAGTTTTACCATAGTCATTCCCCCGTCCTCTAGCCAGGACCCCATACGGCGCTCAAAGCACTTGATTTCTTTCACTCAGATGAAGGTGAGCTACGGGGTTTTCTCCGTTCCTCTTTATAGTCCTTTGTATTTGTATTTGACAAGTAAACCCAGACAACTTTCTCTTGCCTGCTGGGGCAGAGATGCCATGCTGTCTTCTCCCCCACTTGGTTGGTTGATAGCTTTGTTTGCTTTATAAATAAATGTACCTTCATTGTCTCTGCCTGATGACCAGGCTGGTCAGACAGGCAAATACACATTCCTTTGTCTCAGGCAGACAGGCCTTATGCAGTGCTTACCAAACACATCGAGAATGTCGTTTTAGCACATATTTATAACTCTTCCTACATACCCCATGATACACCACACAACAGTGTTACCTGTTTGTATATGATCCCTCCTGTGACATCTTGTAGATATCGGGTATGACGACAGTGTGTTGGGTGTCGTAAGTACGTCAGGCCTCACCAGAGTGGCTGATGCAGAATAGTGAACAATAGCCTTTGTCACAGATACACACACTTAGTACAGTATGAGCTCCCAAAGATATTGCAGGAAATTGCATTGTCCTCCCTATTCATCTCGTTAGGCTCTGAGGCCTCTAAAGCCAGAAGGTCTGTGGCTGTGGGCTGGCTTACACTGGAAAGCTAAATTGGTGTACCTATATCTCGGGGGGGATCCAAATTCCTGAGCGACATAGCCAGGTCGATGGGGGTTAGGTCGGCTTTACTATTACCTCTCCAGGAGGTGGAATCCCTCCAGCAATGGAGACTTTTCCATCTACACCCTGTAGTAAGTGTAGTTACTTACTGTACCACTGTGCCACTGTAGTTTAAGTGCAGACATAGCCTGTGATAGCCAATGTGTTGGCGTGAAAGTGGGATGTTCAGAGCTCCACAATGTAGGTGGCAGACCCAGCCCACTAGGCAGAAGAGGCTTAGGGCAGATATAGTGAGAGCGAAGGTGCTTGTGGACTGCCCTCTGACCTTCTGCATTCTCTGTCTCAGCGGCCACCTCATGGTTTTCTGGTCAACATGAAGCTGGAGGCAGTGGACAAGCGGACTCCCTCCCTCATCCGTGTGGCCAGCGTGGAAGATGTGGAGGATTACCGGATAAAGGTGGGTTTCCCAGGTCCTGCTTGGTACCCATGCTTAACCGTCACTGTAGTTTGCTCCTCCTGCCCACCCCCGTCTTATTGCAACTGATGGAAAGATTCCAGTGCAAAATGCATGTGTGTGTGTGAGCCAGCCAGCCCGCCCGCTTGCCCATACCTGTAGGAAATCTGAGGCTTTTGTCTTCCCAGGAGCAGGCCCAAATTAAGGGACCACCACATGATGCCTTCTATGGCCCTGCCTTCAATCCATATTCCCATCCCTCCTTGGAGTGGCAGCAAGTTTAGGATGAATGGGAGCAGCTCACAACTCTTGGAGCCATTGTTTCAGGCTGTCAGCAGACTCTGGCAGGCATCCATTACACTGGGTCACATTTTCATCATTTTCTTTTCATCCATGAGGCTCATCTCATCTGATCTCATCACGTGACTGGGCCCCAGAGCTGGGGCCCAGAGCACAGCCTTCTAGCACCTCTGCTTTAATCTCACCTTGCCAAGGAGCCCCTGTGGGTTTAATGCTCATCAGAGAGGGACTGAGGATTAAGCAGTGACCTGTCGCCTCATCTCCTCAGGTCCATTTTGATGGCTGGAGTCACGTCTACGATTTCTGGATCGACGCGGATCATCCGGACATCCACCCCGTGGGATGGTGCTCAAAAACGGGACATCCGCTACAGCCTCCTCTCAGTAAGTGCTGGTGCCAGTTTTGTCACTGCAGCTCCCTCCCAGAAGGCCTAGCACTGGCATTGCCTTCCCAGTAAATGCTAGTCTGTGGCCCCCCCCCGTGGGCCTGCGACCTGGTGGTTGGCTCTGGGGCCGACTCTGGGCGCAGCTCCCTGGGGTCAGCGGGAGAGGCGGGAGCACAAACGGGTGTTTGGGACGTCGGCATTGCGCAGCTAGCACCGCGGGGGGCTGGGATCTCTTTGGGCTAGGGGCTGCGTCAGCTGCCAGAAGCAGGGAAAGCTCTGGCTGGCGTTCCAGAGGAGGGCTCGACCTTGCAGAGCCAGCAGTCGTTGAAAATCTGCTTGTTCCCCGAGCACCTGTGGCGGGTAGCACAGGCACCCAGCAGCCTCGTTGCTAGGCGGAGCTAGCAACCGGGTCATCACAGCTCTGAACCCACGGCCACATCTCTCCGGTTTCTCCTTTACTCTAGGGCCAAAGGAACCAGCCTCTTCTGCCCACGGGGGCTGCCCGACCTTGGGCTGCAAGAGCATCCCCCATACCAAAGGCTCCAAGTACAGCTTTCACCACAGGTGAGCACCCCACGCACAGCTTGGGCTCCAGCCCAGCCGGGCTGCCTCCTCCTGTCCCTCCTCCTGTGCGGGGTCCCTCCTCCAGCCGGGGTCCCTCCTCCTGTGCGGCTGCTGAGCTTTGCCCCGTGGAACCTCTCCCAGCTCAGAAGCCCCCACCTGGCTGTGTGGGTCTCCTGGGCTCACGCACCCCAGCCCTACGATACACCCTCCCAGCTGGGAGCCCTCCTCTCTGTCCCATTCAGTGCTGCCCCAGCTCAAGGCAACCCTTTCTCTCCTCCCCCTGGACCTGGAGAAGCAGAAGCAGGGATCACATAGGCTGAATTACACCCACCTGGTGTGTGTTCCCTGCTCTGAACCTGCCCCCCCAGAGGAAAAAGCCCCATGTGCACCAAGAATCCCCCCAGTGGCGGCCACATGGTCCTGTGCCCTGCTAGCTAGCTTTAGATACCACACCGGGTCTGTAGTGTGGCTGAAGAGAGAGGGCATTACTGGGGGGGGGCTTAGCCCCCCATAGCCAGCTCCCCGATAGATGGGTGGAGAAGCTGAAATCAGTGAGAGCTATGAAGCACTGTAGGCTTAATGAGATGTCGCCATACACATCACCATGGCCTTTCCAATGCTTTTTCTTGCCCATTCACCTTGGATGTCTAAGCAGCTCCCATCGGATTAGGCGTGGTGGGAGCCCAGCTGTTGCGCCTCAGCGAAGAAGCAGAGCACTGGGATATGTACGTTGCAAACCCGCGACTTGGGAGAAACTCAGATCTTCCGGCCCTGGGGATTTCTCTGGCCCCAGCCCATCCCCTCAGACCTCGCCCCTCCTCACTCTGCGGGCGTTGGGGATTAAGAAGTCGCCTGGGTAGTGGGGAGGAGTAGAGATGCTATGACCCACAGTCACCTGCTCCATGAGTGCTGCACGATGACTGGCTGTTCCCCTGGGAGGTGAGGTGCTGTTAAAGAGGCACAAGTGTATTTCAGCTTGTGCAGGCGACAGGGCACCTCTCGCTTAGCAGCACGCCTGTGTGACTGGAGGCCTGTGGGATTTGTGCAGTGAACTTTTGTCCTGTCGGTCAAGTGCTGGCCCCCTCTCTGCATGGTGGGGCAGAGATGGGGTAACAAGCATCATGGGCAGCAGGACTCCTGTCTTGTGCCCAGCCCATCTCTCTCCAGGGCTGGCACCTGTTTTAAAGTGCCTCACGTGAGTGTAACCCTCCGCCTCCCCTCTGTTCTCCAGGAAGTGCCCAACACCAGGCTGTGACGGCTCCGGACACGTGACGGGGAGATTCACGGCCCACTACTGCCTCTCAGGGTGCCCCTTGGCAGAGAAGAACCAGGGGCGGCTGAAGGCCGATCTCTCAGACACTGAAGCCTCGGCCCGCAAGAGGAACCTGATCGGCTTCTCTCAGCGAAAGAAATCCCGGCACCACGGGAGGTAGGGAGAGCGCGGAAACGAAGCCTGGCCCGGTGTTGCACTGAGGAGTGTCTGTGGGATGCCCTGGCCTCGTGGGCCTTTGTCCTGCTCTGTGATTGGCCACCAGAGAATGGCCACCTGTCTGAGGGGCGGCAGGGCCCACTGGGCTGAGAGATGGGTGCCATCCCTCGCTCTGCCGGTGACCTTGGGCGCCTCTCAGTGCTTCACTGTCTCCTCCTGCTCCTTGCTGTGTCTGTTTGGACTGGGAGCTCTTTGGGGCTCACGGTGCGTTTGCACAGACCTTGTGGGGTCCGGACCTCAGGTGGGGCCTGAAGGTGCTATGGTAACACTGCTCCGGGCGAATGGAGTTAGCCTGTTAGCTCAGGGGGTCGAAATCTGTGCGTGGGAGTTAGCCTGCGTCTACATTTGCATGCTTCCCTGGATACTAGCCCACGTATTGCGAGCGCATGTACCGTGCTGAGCGTCCTCATAGGCTGTGCTGAGCGTATACTGGCATTCCCCTTGCCCCTTTCCTGCATGCAATGAGAGCACTGCCATTTCAGGGGTGCATCACAGGAGACCTTCTGGGAACCGCTTTGCTGCAGGGTGCCGGTACTGTCCTGCCGTCACACATATGGCGTCTGCAGCTCCCCGTTATCTCTCCCTTCTGCCTACCTGCATTGAAGAAATGAAGCAAGTCCACAAAGCTGTTGTTCTGCTCCTGCTATTGCTCATGGGACAAAAGCTCATGTGTTCCACTATCGGCTACTGGACAGAAAGGGTCCAAAAAAATTTGAGACACCAAAGACGGCTGACCAAGAGGGCGAATGAAAATCCACTGGGTCCCATGGACCACTGCTCCTCCTTCCAGACAACCAGCACAGTATGGTGGGACCACATCGTCTTGGAAACCTGGGATGGTGACCAGTGGCTGCAGAACTTCCAAATGAGGAAGCAGTTTCATAGATTTGTGCAACCAGCTCGCACCCACCCTCCAGTGCCAGATGTCTCATTTTTGGAAACCCATAACAGTACAGAAGTGGGTGGCCATTGCTGATGACTCCTGCTAGTTACTGTTTAGTTGCAAAACAGTTTGAAGCTGGGAAGTCAGCTGTCAAGGTGGTGGTTTTACGGGTTTGCCAAGATAGCAATACTGTAATCTACACACAGGTGGCTGTGATAACCAAATCCCTGAAATTATAGTGGGATTTTAGAAAATGGGATTTTCTGGCCATTAATGAAACACATTCCAATCCCTTGACCATCAAAAGGGGTGAGTGAATACGTGATCCATAAAGGTTACTATTTACTTGTTTTCCAAGGCTTAGTGGAACACCAACATTGGACACACAGGAAATGTCCATGACACCAAGGTGCTCTGGAGACCAGGATTGTACCACAGGGAGAAGAAGGAACTTTATTCCCCTGAAACAACATGGTTCTTTCTGGTGGTTCTGTCCCCACATGCTCCTTGTACCTGCTTCTGCCGTGGCTCAGGAAGCTGTACCCAACATTGCCAACCCAAGAAGAAGGGAATTCAATTATAGACTGACTAGCTGCAGAATAATGGTGGAGTGTGTCCTTGGGCATCTGAAAGCTCGTTGGTGATGTTTGCTGACTTGTGTTGGTGCCAATGAAGCCAACACAGTTCGCATTATTGTGGCTTGCTGTGCCAAGCATAACATGTGAAGCCGAAGGGGAATACTTCTAGAATACGTGGGCACAGGATAAAGCCTGTACAGGCCGCTGGAGCCCACCCACGTGCACACTGCTCCTGGTTCCGGGCAGGCAAGGGAAATTCGTGATGCTGTTTGCTCGTACGTTGTGGATCAGCATGGAGTCGTGAAGGTCACTTGGACTCCAATGGACACTATTGTGATGCTATGCCGCTGTTGGAAAAGCTCAGTAGAGCATTGCCACGTAGTGGTATTGTGACATACCTTGGTGGATTTCAGTTCCCTGCAGCTGATGATAGTGTATTAACTGAAAGCAGGCAATTGGGTGATGGTTTTCAACTTAGTGAAAGCTCCATGGTTTTGTGTGGCAGAGAGTGTACGCGCCCTATAATTCCAGCACTGAGCAATGTTTTGTTCTATGTCCTAGGTGCTTTATAGGGAGCAATGAAGCATTGTTCAAGTAATTTGAAAACAGTTCTGTGTGGTTTTGGGAGGAGCTTCACACACTCGATCTTCTGTTTCCTGACACCATTGCTCACTGCACTTCTCCAGTGGTATGCTTGAGTAGACATGTGGCTGCAAGTGGTGACAGTTTGGTGCGGAGTCAGGATGGAAGGGTCCTAAAACCACTGTTCAGTGTTAGATATCTTCACACATTTACTTTTGGATTCTCTATTAAGTTGTTAACTAAAATACCTTTTATGGCTTTAACTTCTCTTCTGGTTTTTGTTCTGGTGCTTTGGACAGCAACAGTTATTTCACAGTTTAGGTCATTTGCCCTGAACTGTGTTGTGGCCAATTTTTTTGTTTTGTTTTTTGATTTAACATTAAGAAATTCATGGCTGGGGACTGGTGGGGAGGAAGTGAGAGGAACAGCATTCATTGCATTTCTTCGGCATCCTGCATTTAAAGATGTCCCAGTCGTGCTGTGACCTGCTGACCCTTCGCTAGCATGTGGGAAACACGTTGCTCATACTTGGAAAACAAAGTGCATGCGCAAGTGATGTGGACGGTAACTTTTGTTAACAAACATACATCAAACGTAGGGTTAAAACCATTCGTAACAGGAGCTAATTAACCGGAAAAAGGTAAAATCTCCTGGAAGTGGGCAAATGTCTGTGTCTTCTCCCCCTCCCTCTGGTAAGGCAGGAATAGCTGCGGAATATCAACCAAGATGGAACAAACGGGCACGTCTCCAGTGTGGAGCTGGGGAGGCTGAACACAGACTGGGCTACAGGGACGGGATCGGGCATGGCTCCCTTCCTGCATGCTGAAGGGGGTTCCCCTGAGATGGCTTTCGGGTGCCAGCAGAGGATATTGTGGTGTGTCCAGCATGCTCCTCCCTGGTGGGGTGTGTGGGATTTGCTGCCTCAGCAGCCGCCTGGGTGGCAGATGGAGGAGGAGGTGGAGTGCTGCCTGTTCCCAGAGAAGCACAGCAGCCAAGGTGGCGGGTCAGCCCTGAAAGCTCCCCCACTGGCTGCCCAAGTGACTGCATGCATGCATGGTCCTGGTCCCTCTGGACATTGCTGCTGCTCCATGAACCGGTTCGTCAGTGCCTCTTCCTTGCCCTAAGAACTGGAATTGCTCCTGACTTCTCCCGTTCGTGCCAACGAAGCAGGTCCTCCAGGGTCTTTCTCTCCCTGCCTCTGCTCAGCTGCTCCTGTCCTCCTGGTGGAACGGTTCCCTATGGAATGTCCTGGCACAGCAAAGACAAGGCCAGCGTCCCATTTCATTTCTCCTTTGAAGCGGCATCCAGAATCCCCCACATAATGTTACTGAAGGCCACAATATTGATACTTTTCAGCATCCCAGGACTGCTGTTGTTAGTCTCCTTCCTTCAGATAGCATTTGCAACCCACGAGAAAGGTACCAAGGACAGAAATGGTAAGATACCACAGTGGTGGTGTTCAAATGTTGCACTGTTCACAGTGCAACAAGGGGCCGGGTGGGGTGGGGTTTGGTTCCTCTCAGGGGTTGTGTTCCTAGTTACCTATTTCTTCTTTAGAGGCCGGCCACCATCCGGAGAATTTAGCAGCGTTCAGGGTACTGGCATGGAAAAGAGAGAAGTGGCTTTCCAGTGCTGTGGAGAACATCTGTGCCAGAGAGATGCTTCTGTGTTAATGGTCACCCCGCTACCTATTGCTGTGTGGAGGGGTCTGGTGAACTACGAAGGTGGCCCAAGCACATTTGCCCCGTTGCTCAATTTGAAGAACCACCTTGAATTTCTGCTATGCCAGAATTTTTCTGAATTATGCTAAAAGGACTGGGAGGCAACTCGAGAGGCAACTGACTGACTGACTATTCTCAGGTAGCAGATGGTGTTTTCATGGAAGAGAAACAGAGAACCACAGAAAACATCCATCCACCCCTTAACCTTCCCACCTTGCCAGCTAGTCCGGCCCCTGTGTCCAGCCAACACCATTGAAAGGGATGGGGAAACAGTTGCAAGTGTATTTTCTTTCCTGAACTTTTGGATTAACAAGTCCATCGCCTCTCCACTTCTAAGGGACAGGGCGCTGTGTTTGTGGAACCGCCAGAGCAGCTGCTTCACCCTCCCCTCTCCCCCCCCCACTTCGCCTGCCACAGGGACACTGCATGGGACGAAACCAGCAGCAATAAACATAATAAACATTTGCAATGGTCACAGGGAGAATGGACCACGTTGACTTTCCTCGGACAGTCAAATGGTTCCTTTTCCCTTCCCGGACCTAGGCAGGCCAGCACCCAAGCCACCAACCACGCTCACCTCCTTCCATGCAGGGAAGGACAAAGGGAGGGAGAGGGATGGTTTGGAGTCTTTGAGCAACCATAAATGCCACACAACTCTTCTGTTCTCTCCCTCCCTTTCCCCTCCATCCTCGCAGCCCAGGGACTATCGCTGTTCCGAATGCTGGCTGGGAAATGCACAGACACGGAGGCACAGGGACAACTTGTTAAGAATCTGCTGTGGCTCCCACTACATACTTTCCATTGGTTCCTGGCATTTCAATAAAATCATTGATTTGCAGCTGTGCCTCGCTTGGGGACCATGTTGGGGCACAGCAGGGGTGAGGATGGAGGATGCCGTCAGGGATGTATTACTGCAGCAAGAGAAGCTATTTCCAGGGAGGGTGGGGGTTTATTGCAACTTACCAGCCTCAGATTCCGGTTCCTGCCATGGCTCGGAGTCCTGCTCCGGCTGCTCAGGGGTCAAGGTGCAGAATCACACGCTCCTGTTCCTCCGTGGTCCCATGAGCTTCCCGTTGTATGATGTGAGAGGGTCGTGAGTCACTTCAGGATCACTGCTCATAGCCCTGCAGAGCCTCTGGTCCAGCTCATCATTGCAGGATCCCTCCTGGAGTGATTGTTGGAGTCAATCACCCTTCGGTGCAGAAGCCGGAGGGGCTTTGTGTGCTCCTGGCGCTGGGATAGAGTCTGCTGAATGCAGTCTCTGTGAAACTTCTCCATCGAGGTGTGTGTTACTGCCGATCCGGGGGAAGCTGTGGAGGGCCACGTACTCTGACCACACGTTGATCAGCACCCACGTGTGCTCCACAGACCATATAGCAGCTCTGCAAGCATAATCTATGATTGCCGGTGCTAATTAATATAGTTCGTGGAAGAACTGATCTTAAGAGCTCAGTGTAGCTTGCTACTGGTCCTGGCAATGGGGGGACAGAGACCTTTAGATTTGGGTAAGGGTGAGGCAGCAAAGATATCCATGCGTTGTGGGAATGGGGCTGGTGCACACCCTCTGCCCCGTCCACATAGAGCTGTAGAACAGGTATCGGGCTAGGCCACAGCACAGTCGTGTACGTACCCAGACGCCCCACGGGCGCTAGCTTTCCCGCACTACACTCTGTCCTTCAGGAATGTGCTTCAGGGCTTCAGATGTGGCTAATTGGCAGTGTATGGCCCAACACTGCACCTATAGCAGTTACAATTGCCAGGACAGACGGAGCCTTAGAGGGCCTTGTTTCAATCCCCACTAGGGGAATGTTACCTCTGTCAGTCACTTGACGGTGCAGCCAACATGAGGTGTGGTTAATGAACACACGCTGGTTCCTGCAGCACCTCCGAAATGGCAAAGCAGACAGCTTGCAAATAAATCCCCCCCTCTCTCTCTTTAGAGGGCGACCTCCAAAGTATCGGAAGATCCAGCAGGAAGACTTCCAAGGTAAGAACACTTCCCACCCCCACCCCGCTGCTGTCTTTTCATGGGGGAGGGGCAGGGTGGCTCAAGGGCATGGGAGGGGATAGAGAGATTTTTGAATGTTGATGTCCACATTGTCACTGGGCCTCCTTAATGATCCGCCCACCCCAAACTGGAGACCATTCAGTAAAATGCAGAGCGTTATTGATGGGTCTGGGTCTACGTGAAGCACTGAGTATTGATACCCTGCGCTGTATTCTGCCCCAGAAGGGTTCCCTTTGTGCCAGCTGTGCTTTCTGGGAAAGCCCTGCTTCAGACAGCACCAAACTAAGACTTTTTTAGCGCCTGCTTCTCTGAGGGGAGAGGAGCTGCTCCCCCCCCCCAGCCTCCTCGCCCCTGAGCACGGACACCTAAGGAATCTACACCCGCTGATCTGCCAGGCCCGCTCCTGTTTCTTCCCGCCTCTCGAAGCCCTGTGGCTAGGACTGAAGGGGCCCAGAGGCGGTGCACCCTGCCCCAGATCCCGTCTGCTGGGACCGGGGCTGCCCCTCTGCGGCATGCCTGGTGATTGTAAACCGCAGTCTGCCACGCTGCAGCAGTGCCCCTTCGCTGTAGCTGGTTGGCATCTCTGATTTATGTATTTCCAGTCTCTCTTCTTTCCCTCTTTCTGCCCTGCAATCCCCCCTCTCAGCACCAGAGGGTCTGCTGATATTTCAGCACGTGCCAACATAGCCAAATGCATTGGAACGTGTTTTAATCTTTCACGCCGCAGTCCCAGAGCTGGTTCCACTCCCTTGTCCATCACTGTGAGCTGAGTCAGCTGCTGAATGGCCCCTAGGGGGCAATAGCAGCTTTTACAGAAAGCTCTGGTCTGACACTGGCTGCGCCTGGAGCCCCTGCGATCCCTTGTGATGAGCTCAGGAAAGGCCTTATTCCACTCACTTAGTGAGGGAAGTGACCAGCCTTTGTAAAAAAATTCAAAGGACACAGTTTGGCCTGAAATTCATTCAGCTTCAGTTTGAAATGAAAGTTGGTGGCTGGGTGTTGGCAAAATGGGATGTTGAACAGAAGTGTTTTCATAATTAACACCCCCCCACCCAAAAAAAAAAAGTCAAACCATGAAACCAGGCTTTTTGGATGTAAACACGCCCCCACCCCGCAGTTGCTGGGAACCTATAGCAAAACAGCAAGGAGGGGGACATGGGCTATAAACAGAAAGTGAAACTGACCTGTCTAGTGTCACAGCCCAAATCTACTGTAAGTGAAATGCAAAAGGTAAACAAACAGCAGAAACAGTGAGACGTCAATCAGATCTTTACATTCCTTTCAGGTTAATTAATGGTAACCTAAATAAGGAGTGGTGTGTAAATTGTCCTTACGTATGTACTTATAAAATGTACATACTTATTGCAGTAGAGGGACGTCATCAAGTTAAATAAGTGCAGTTTGTTCTGCATGAACTATTGCTAAATAGACCATTTTTTCCTCTGATACAGCATAACTTCAGTCAGATCATGACAAAGAGATTAGCAGTGTTGTGGTAGCTCTGCTGGCCCCAGGATATCAGAGAGCAGGGTGGGTGAGGTACTGTCTTTTATTGGACCAACTTCTGTTGGTGAAAGAGAGGGCTTTTGAGCTACACAGAACTCTGTTTCAGGCCTGGGGTACCTATCCCAGACCATAAGAAGAGCTCTGTGTCAGCTTGAAAGTTTTGTTTCTTTCCCCAACATAAGTGGGTCCAATAACAGGTATTGTTTGTCTCTAAGAAAGACACCCTCAAGATACGGGTCTTGATCATATCCTTTTATTCTGACGCAGCTGATGTTCCGCTGCACTAGAGAAGAATGCCGTCTTAGCAATAGCGAGCACAGTACAAACTGCTCTTATCTGATACCTGCTGAAACCCCTCCAGCATCTGCCGTCAACCCTCATGCCTTCTCAGACTTTCTTTCAGACAGGGCCTGTGGGATGGGACTCGATTTCCTTGGCTCTCCACCTTGTGTAACCTTCTGAATTACTTTGCCAGCTATTTCCTCGGACAACATGCACCAGTCCCTCTTCATGTCGGCCTTATCTGCTCATCCGGACCGCTCCCTCTCCCTCTGCTGGGAGCAACACTGCAAGCTCCTGCCAGGCGTGGCTGGCATCACGGCAGCTACAGTGGCCAAGTGGACCATTGATGAGGTGAGGGGGCTTCAGAGAGGCTTAGTAATGCAGAGAAAAACGAAGAAAAGCATGAAATAAATAGAAGGGCTGATTTTTTCCAAAGGCACATGTGCAAATCCCCCAGTGCCCATGGCATGCCCAGGAGGGTGTCCTTTTCCCCCAGTGTGGGAATCAGCGAGGGTTGCCTGTAGGATCTGTACAGGTTCCACAACCTCTCGGCTCCCTCCCAGTCCTCCACTCCCTGTGAACCGCTCATCACACAGACTTTGTCTCTCTCCCCGAGCCCTCTGCTCATCCTAGCCACTGCTCTGATTGAAGGGTACCGCTCTGCCACCATATTAAGGCCCATTGATGTTTCCCAGGATAATCTCCCATGATTGTCAGTTTCCAGCTTGCCTGGAACCAGTTGCGTTAGACTGATGGTGCAAGGGTGTGGCCAGCAGCCAGCTATTTAGTCATGTATTTTGTTACAGATTCTCCTATAATCAGTTTGGATTCTTCTTTTATTTTGTGAGTGACAACTTAAAATCAAAACATAAACCTAAAATCAGCAGAGAGAATCCGTCCCAATCCCTCCCCACCCACAGTTATTAACCCCTGCTACTGCTAACAAACACTGCCGTGCTCTACGACCTCGGCCCCAAATGCTCCATGGCCCATTATTGGGGCTGCTGTGGTGTCGCTTTTCCGTGGTCAGCAGGGGTCTGCCCCTCCAGTGTGTTAGAATAAAAGATGCGTCCTGTTCGACCCCTGGCTAATACAGAACGCAGCAGATCTTGGCTGGAGCAGGGCATGCAGAATTCTGGAGACTCCCAGCTCTGTGGCGTGCTCCTCTTAGATCCTGAAAAGGTAGCTTCGGGGCCAGAATTTCAGGCAGGCTAATTCTCTGATTGTGTCTCCCTCCTTGTCTCTTCCCAAGGTCTTTAGCTTTGTTCAGACGCTGACAGGTTGTGAGGACCAAGCCAAACTCTTCAAGGATGAGGTAGGGTGAATGGGGTCAGTGCATAAGTGAGGGAGAGCAGAGAAGCCCATGTGCAGGCGGAGGGGGATGGGAGAACGGGCTGCCCTAGATGGTTTTTTACACCAGCTCTGGGACGCAGCCCTGCTGCTGCTGCTAGATCAACAGTCCTTGAGAGCTTTTGTCCAGGGTCACACCAGTAGCCAGTTACAGCAGAACCCATTAACCGTGACCACAGACATCTCTGTCGTGCATATAAGACACCTCGTGGATCTGTCCAGCTACAGTCAATAGATAGATATGGCGACTCTCCACGTGTGGGGCAAGTCCAGTCCCCTGAGAGTGGGGGCTTGGGGTAGGAGACTCCCAGGGGTCAGTGGGAGAGCAGAAGCAGAGCTGCTCCGTAACCAGTGCTGCAGCCAAAAGATCTGCTTACTCCCAGACCCCCGCCCGCTCCCTCCGGTCCCATTGCTGGATCTGTTACTGGGAGCTGCGTGCCCAGCTGGAGTCCCAGATCCCAGGCTGTGTTCACAGCACCAGTGGTCACAAAGACTTTTCACTCACACAGCTGTGACAAGGCATATCTGACCCCGACTCACTGGCAGAGAGACTCGCTGGGACACGTCTGCAGAGCTGCCGAGGCTGCTGACCCAGAGTGCTTTGGTTGCTGGGAACATCCCAGCCTGTCCAGTAAATGACCTGCGCCGGCACCGGTTTCCATTGCCGCTTACTAGCCTCCTAACCTGATGGCGCTGGGGATGAGGCTGGGCTTTGCGTTGAGAAGGAGGCAGGTTGATGTGTCCCATGCTTGTAGCATCCAGCTAGTCCATCCCTAAGAGCCTCCTTGATGGCCCTGGTCAACGTCCTGCGGCTGTGCATCTCCCTGCTTTTCAGGACATGCGTCTTGTTTGAACACACGACCCTGAGGCATGGGAGTGGGGCAGCCCTAGAGCACAGATTTCCCATGAGCATGATGCGCACACTGGGTCTGGATCTCCCTTTCCTCTCCCCCATCTCTCTTGCAGATGATTGACGGGGAGGCGTTCCTTTTGCTGACGCAGGCCGACATTGTCAAGATCATGAGCGTCAAACTGGGCCCAGCGCTCAAGATCTACAACGCCATCCTCATGTTCAAAAACGCCGACGACACCTTAAAGTGACCGCGCAACGCAGCCCGGGACCGCCCTCGGCACTGCAGCTGCCGCGCTGTCTGTCTGGCTCACTGGAGCAGAGACCGTCTTCACTGCAGCAGCTGTAAAGTCCTGCTCGCTCCTTCTCTCTCTGAGTCGTCTTCTCTGTCCATGCTCCAAACCCATCTCTCTCTGTCTTTCTCTTCCACTGCCCTGTTATCCTTCTGCAGCCTGGCAGGGGAGCTCCAGGCGGGGTACCATGGACCGGCGCGCTCTCCCACTGACCATTTTAAAGAGACAGAACGCGGATTTGAGACAGGATGGCCCCTACCCTTCTGACTGACCCTGTTCTGTAGGATGATGATGTGTGTGTTTGTTTTTATTCGTTCCGGGACAGAGGAGATACCAGGGAGAAGGTGTGGAGGGATGGCATTTCTGCTCAAGAAATCAAGATCAGAAATGTTTGTGATCACATCAGAATCAAACCGATTCCACACACCCCTTCCCTCTCAGGCACATGGTCACGTGCATGTACACACGTGTGCGTTCGTTGAGAGGGGTGACTCGTTTTCCCTTTTCTTAGCAACTGGAAAGGATTTTCTCAGCGTATCTCGCTGTGTTGGGGCTGGTATATAATGCTCTTTCGAAGGGACGTTCTCGAGTAGCTTTCTATAGCATTCCATTTGTTCTCTCCAGTTTTTGTGACTCTCCCTTTGAAGCTGGGAAGTAACTTTGCTTTGCCCTGGCCCAGTTTCATCATGGCCATGAGGCCAACTTGAATTTTCTTCTGTTTTCTTCCTATAGTGCTATTTATGCTGCAGATCTCTTTGCTGCTGGGGGTCAGTGTTTTATTACTATTTATTATTGATATTGCAGTAGCAGCTAGGAGCCCAAGTCACGCACCAGGACCTCCCTGTGCTAGGTGCTGTACAAACACACAACACAACGCTGGTCTCTGCCCCAAAGAGCTTGCAGTCTAAGTTTAAATATACCAGCCACTGCAGCACAGCTCTGGGACTTAAGTTTGTCAGTTAAGTTGTGCCCCTCTGCTGGATAGGTGGCTGCTCTGCAGTACAGACATTCTTTGCAGAGGAAGAGTGGCCTTTTCCTTCTGTCTCAGTGGTGGGGTTTTTATTTTCAGATCTCAGCAGCCCTTCGCCATCAGACTATAAGAAATTCAAGGTGGGCCCAATTTTTGTCCTTAGCTACTTGACACGCGTCTCCCTGTGACAAGACTTGAAAACTGCTTTTTCAAAAAGACAATCACCTGCCGGTTATTAATGAGACGGTCTCTTGAGATTGGCTAAGAAAAGGTCAGCGCAGGGTGTGTGATGGTGTACGGCCAACTGCCTTTACTCCAGCCACATAAAAGCTTCCTGAAGGGCCAATCAGAAAAGGCATAGGCTGGGCAGAGGGACCCAGTCCCCAATCCGCGCTCTGTCATGTTAGAAACATTTGCATTCCCAAGCTCTGCAATTCCTTAAAGGAATCAATATTTTCCTTTGTCCTCCCACCCCTCCCCACCCACTGAAGACGGGGATGAAAGCTCCTACCATATGCACCAGCAACATGTCTCATAGTAACATGGTATATGAAGTCCACTTTCATGTACATATGGGTCAAATTCATGCTAGGCTTCCCATGGAAATGCAGCATTTTGACTCTTTTTATTATTGACTCTTTGGGGTCACATTTGACCTGCCATTCCACTGTTTTCCGCTTGCTATTCATGAAAGATTTTACACAATTTGTGGGGGATGTTTTTTGTAAGCGTTTAGGTTTGTTTTGCAAGTTCTCTCTCCTTCCCTTTCATTTTTTTTCCCATCCATTCATGTATGTCCGTCTGCGGGGGGAAAAGCGAAATGGGAGGAGAAGAGTTTTGGACTCGGGACACTGTCCTCCCAGAGATGCAATCTGATCCTCAGCAAATGGTGCCAAACCAGCCTCCCTATCCAAAGAGAAGATGTTCTTCTGGGCTGCTGTTGGTTTGGAGAAGAGGAGAGGCCTTGGGATATAAACATGACTTCAGCTTTGGGATTCTCCATGTAAACCTCCCCTGGAACATTTCCAAACTTGATCCTGACCAAAAGCAAGTCTCCTGGTTCGCTCTTTATATCCCTGCATAAGGCTCAGTCAGTGTGTTTCTAGGAACATAGACTGCAGAGAAAGAAAGGAAGAAGTCTCCTGTTCTCATCAGCTCCATCTCCACCGGCTAAGTGACTACATTCCTCTAGTTAAAGGTGAGCGGAGCAGTCGTGCTGGTGGGATTCCAGAGAGGCACTCTGGGCTTGATGCTAGCTATCGGATATCGCAGTGGAGCTCTGGCCTTGGCTCCGGAGCGTCGGGTGCCTGAGTTTTGTGCTCTGCATTTGACACTACAACAAAAGATCGAACGGTTGGTTCCTGGGGAGGCCGTTCCAATGAACGGGCCCATTTTGAAGGGAGCAGGAGCTGTAAAAGCCAGCCCAGGATTGTCTCCTGAGAATCCCAGTGGCTAATGGGAGTAAGTCTCCTGTTCTATTACTGAGGCACGGGGGTGAGCTGTTTTCAGGCTACCCGACACAGATCTTTAGCTGGATTTCTGGACTCCTGTGAAACTAACTTCCTGGTTATTGGTGAGACTGTAGGCTGTAGTCACCTGAGGGTTCCCGGGCCAAACTGTGCCCATCCAACCCTTGCATACAGCTTCTGGGAGATTTACCTGAACTGTTTTCTCACCTCCTTGCAGTATAACCTTGGACACAGACAGACTGGATTGGACTGGACTGAACTGGTATGCCCAGCTGTAGTGGAGTCTGGATACAGTCTGGGAATGGTCTCTCAGGGGAAGTCTCTGGGGTCAGAGCTCTCCAAAAGGAAATGCTTGCCCAGCAGATGTTCCTCACTGAAACGTGAAGTGAGATCGAGTGTGTGTGTCTGTGTGTGTGTGTTTCTCTTTATGACAGCGTTCTTATATCACACTCGCTTAGCTGCCGCCTCAGCCAGGAGTCCATTCCCCACTTGGATTGATTATTTCCTGACCTTTGAGGCATGAAGCTCCTGAATTGGTCCCGGGGAGAGAAATACAGATTTCGTAGATGGCCAAGGGCTATGTACTGTTAACGCTTGTAATGTTATTTTTTTCTTAAAAAAAAACAAAACAAACCCAAAGCTCTGTGTGAGTGTGAGAGTGGGTGGGGGTGTGCGTGTGCGTGTATGTGAGAGAGAGAGAGAAAATCAGTTGATGCCGTTTCCTCCATTGCTTGTCCAGCGTTGTTTTTCGTGGCACTCTTTGCTGATGGGACGTGGTTCTTGAGATGTTAGCAGTTGGCCGTATGGCAGCAGGTGGCTGGGGGAGAAAGATGATGGGAACTGGTTGGGAATTTTCTGTCTAAATGGTGTTTTGTCAGAAAATGTTGTCTCATTGAAATGGAAACGGTTGGGGGGAACATACCAATTCTGATTAAACTTCTGTCAGGAAGGTGTCTTGGGTCCAGGACGGAATTTCTCGTCCAAATGAGAGAGACAGGTCCCAGAATCCCCCATGGCTAGGGCATACAGGGACCTGACCCTGGATCTCCCACCGCCTGACCTGCTGTTCTCCCTGACCGCCTCGGAATCACCCTCTGTCCCTGCCATGCGTTGGTGCTGAGATCTCCGCCCTGTTTGCAGCCCCACAAGCTCAGGGAGGCCCACGCCTGGGAAAAGCTGAAGTGCCAGCTGAGGGAATCAATCCTTAACCTCCCAACAGGCCAGAGTCCTCACGGGTGGCACGCTGGCTCAGCAGCACTGGAGTTCTACCAAGAAGTCAGAGTTACACCAGGGATGAGCCTGGCCCTGGAGTCGTCTCAGGTCTAGAGCAGCTAAAAATGTCTCCCTTTGTTAAAGATTTTAAACCAAAAGGACAGCTGGGTCCCTGGCTACCCCTGCCCATCCTGAGGGCTGTTAGAGGGATGGGACCTGGCGGAGCAGGGGAGGCCCGGAATTATCTGCTGGGGCCAGGCAGGACAATCAGCCAGTCATTTTGCTCCTGTGACTACAGCCAGTCCCCCTCTTCCGATACAGCCCGCAGGGACGGTGCCCTCGGGTGTTGACAGAGGCTACGGGACGGGACGTGATTGTGACACTCTGCTGCCCTGGGAAGGCTGCCAGTGATGGGCGAGCTCAGCCAGGCAGTGACGGAGGCAGCCCCTGCCCTGCTTTTTATTCCCATAAGCTCCATGCCGGCCTAGCAGGCGGGCCCATGGGGCGGGAGAAGTGCACTGGCCCCAGGCTTCCAGGATTCGTACCACTTTCCCCAGAGGCAAACTCTTCCCAGGAGAGACTCTCGCTCCTGGAGTGGCCAGGTGGAAGATGGGAAAGCAGGGTCGGATCTGGCCTGGTCCAGAAAGCACCTGCCCTGTAACCTGAGGATATTCCAAGTCAGCAGGGCTGACTACAGGATTTTCAGGACTCTGTCTCTTCCCCCCACCCCCTTTTTCTTTCTATCCCTTTTCCTCCATTTTTTTCTCCTCCCCCCCTCGTGTGCAGGGGATGGAGAAGGGAGCAGCAGACCATTGCCCCAGCATTCCCAGGGCAGACAGAAGGTCTCTGCGTGCTAGAGAGCACAAAGCTCTTCCTGCTGGCTAACTTGGGAAGTAGCAAAGGGCATATCGCCACACGGACAGTCTGATGCAGGGTTGTGGGAACAAACGGGACTATGGGCGTCAGGCCCTCAGAAGGCCACACGGTCCCGTGTTCAATTCAGGTCTGTTCCCAGAAGTGGAGGAGTCTCTCTTGATAATGGGTTTGGTGGCAATTTTGCAGATCAGGGTGTTTGGGGAAGGGGGGGGTTGGAGGAGCAGCTTTCATCTGTCAGGGAAGGATTAATCCCCCCCCACAGGTAATCGGCAGCATCTTGCTAAAGCCAGAAATGTTGGGGGGGGGGGGTGACTTGCTAGGAACTTGGGGGGGGGAGGGTAAAGGAATAGGGAGCCCCCTCTCTTGTTGCACTCTGATTGGTTGCTTCTTTCCAGAACGATGAGATCCAAGCTATTTCTGCACCGACTTCAAAGCACTTTTTTAGAAGAAAAGAAATCCAAATGGTCCAGGAGGTTAGGTAGCGAGGACAGCCTCCTCCCGCCAAGGAGAACCCTTGCACTTGAGTGCAATGGTGGAAATCAAAAAAGAGGAGGGAAGCCATTACTTGACTGGCTTTTCTTCCTGTCAGCATAACCTCTTGGGCTGATGGTCTATCCGGCAGTGCCAAGGAAAGGGCACTAGTGGAAGGCTGCCGTCTGGCTCTGCCCACCCCTCTGTTTATTTTGGGGAGCAGGGTTTGGTGGTGTTTGGTTGGGGGGAGGGGACTTGTGTTTTGGAAGGCGTGTGTTTATGACGACAAAGCTGTTTTGCACTTTCATTCATTTTGCACTCACTTAATTTCTGTTTTTTTGGGGATTTTTTTTTTTTTTTTGACATTGGCACCTTTTTTGTGTATTCATGATGAAAATACTCTGGCCAGTGCAGCTATTCTGGAACTTTGTGTCCTGAGTATACAGAGAATTAACAAACAAATCAAGATGTGATGTGTTTTTGTCAGTGTTTTAAGATACAATAAATAAATGTGAGCAATGGAATTATACAAAGCTGGGGCCTGGTTATTAATTCTTAGCCCACGTGTGGCCCTCCTCAGCCACACCCCTCCAAGGGCTCTCCAAAAGAACATAAGTTTCTCTTATCCCCATTTTGCAAACAGAGAAACTGAGGCACAAAGAAGGAACGTGATTTGCCCAAGGTCATCTCGCAGCACTGGGAACAAAAGCCAAGTCCCCTGACTCTTAGTAGAGTACTCTGTCCGCTGGCCCACGCTGCCTCTTGCTGCACAGGCTGCTGTATAAGATGGAACACTGCACAGCACCGTCACCAGTTAAAATCAGGCCAGGAGTACAAACATCAGGCACTTGCCACATGGGAGGACAATGATAGCTGAAGCCAGGGCCGGAGTCTGATCTCGGTTATAGCACTGAAGAGCATGGAGTCGCCCTGCATTTGCACCATTGTAACAGAGCAGAATCGGTCTCCGCAGGGGGCAGAGTCTCTCTTCACTGTTTCTTGCTGGGGCAGAGTCCCACTGGAAGGCTGTGCAGAAAGGAGAGACTTGACTGCAGGTGGCAGGGGTCGCTGGTCTATGCCCAAAAGCAGAGAAGAGGCTCCAAGTCACATAGGAGATGGGGCAAGAACAAGAAAGGGAGATGGGCACAAAGGGAGCAGAGAGGAACCAATTCCTCATTTGACCCCATTCCCCGGCCCCTCCAACAGCACAGGCAGAGGGGCTGAGAGTTCAGGGCTGTCTCCCCAGCCACACAGCTAGGCAGGACGCAATGCTACCCGGTCCCCTTGTCTGCACTCGCTTTTCCTGGGCTCTCAGCCACCCTGCCTCAGCTCTGGCCTTTGGCTTGGGACTGTTTGGGGGGATTTATTGGACCAGCAGGATGGGCTCTGAAATCTCAGCGGCGCCATGAATGCTGTAGCTGGCACGGCTGCCCGAGGAGCCAAGACAAAGGAGAGTCAGGCCTGGCTGGAGAGACTGCAGAGCCGACTGCTTCCGAGAGCTCTCGTCAGCATGCGCTGCGGCTCCCTGGAACGGGGTCGTCCGTTGGACCCTGTGAGTCCGCTTGTCTAATATCCCGCCTGGCTACAACTATGCCGCATGTCCAGCAGGGGGCATTTCTTCTTCGGGCCCCAGGGCTTGTGGTGCATCAGCTGCTGTGAAGGACGGGTGGGGCAGGCCTCGGCATACCACTGTGGAAAATTCCACTCCTCCGCCCAAGCCCGGATACCATGATTTGCACCATCCCCCTGAGCCCCCCAGCACAGCTGTGGGGCATGAAACCTTTTAAACAACCGCTGAGCTGTCTGGTACGATAAGATCTCCTCCTTCGCATACCAGCATCTGCCACGTGCAAGAGGCGCAGACAGAAATATCAGTGCAAGGTTAAACGGCGCCCTAAGGGCCAAGGCCACCACTGACTCTCTCTGCGAAAGCTAAACTCCTGGGCATCAGGCTTTCTCCCCGGAGGGGCATCATTCCTCAGGAACCTGTGGCAGCAGGTGGGGAGACAGCCATGTCTGAACCATTCCATGCCTTGTAGAGCGAAGCATGGACAATCCATCTCTGAGATGGGCTTAAACTGCCCCAGAGTTCAGGGCGCTTGGATCCACGACCTTAATTCAGCTCGTAAAAGGGTTAGGACTAGCTGCGAAGTTCAGGCTTGGGTCCAACCTTCCCCAGTGTTTGGGGTTATTGGGAGCAGAGGGTTTTGGACCCAGGTTAATCTCTTCTACAAATTTAAACAGCTGTAACCTGTGTCCTTCAATCCATGGTCTCCCTGCTGTCTGCTGCCTCCACAAAGCACTGTGTCCTCGCAGCATATTGTAACGCGAGTGGATCAGGAATTGTTTGAGTAACCGTTGTTGTTGTTTTTTGCTGAAAAATGCAGATTAATCGAAACCAGAACTAATTGATGATGCTCCTGCCGTAAATAGCCTTTGGGGGAAAGAGATTCAAAATCATAATGTCCTGTTTTGACATGTTCAAGCAGCAAAGTTTTGGGGGCTTTTTTTTTTTTTTTTAGTTGAAATGACTTTTTATTTTGAAATGTTAATTTTTTGGAAAAAGGTCAAAACCAAAAGGAAATGATCCAAACACATGTTTTCATTGACCTGGATTGAATTTTTTCCTGGATTTTCACTTTGCAAAAATTTCTGCGATTGTCAACTTTTGTCCCACTTCAAGATGGGAAATTTTTTTGATATCTCCAAAATCCTCTCAGGATGGGAAAGTCTTTTCCTGCCCATTGCAACTACCATACTGCCAGGAGCTGGACACACCAACCTTTCTGGGGGGAAATCTTCTTTTGCTCCCATTCGGGAGCCTCTGTCTCCATAGAAATACCACCAAACCCTCACTTTTTCATGGTTCTTTGTACTCCTGCAATGAATCCATTTAGCAGCCAAGGGCCCTTGGTATCAATAACTCCCCAGCCAGCTGGGGTTCTAGGCACTGAGTTACATGTCAGTCTGCAGTTTGAGCCTGGTCACGTTTTTTTGTTGGGAAAAACTTTTCACCTCTTCAGGGCTGATAGAAGGGCTGTTAGTCTGGGTTTTCCGCATTTGCTAGAAACACAAGTTCTCTCCGTTTCTGCTAAAACAAGAAGTGGAGTGAGGGAAGCAATAGAAAATTCAGCTTGCTGACTCCTATTTGCTGCAAATTATGGCGCAGGAAACTCGCAGCTGGGGGAACAGCACACTGTAAAGAGACTGGCGCCTTTGTAGGAAAGCAGCCAGAGCGGCTAGTCATGGGTGCTGCTCACCCGCTCAGAGACTTGAAAAAACAAAGCTAGCTTTGATATGATGCACAAATATCTACAGTACATCCTGGAGGCCCCAACCTAGATCAGAGCCCAGTTGTTCTGAGTACTTTATGTACAGGTGGTAAGCCCCAGCTCCCGCCCCTAAGAGCTTGTCTTGTCTATTTAGGTTGGATGGAAGGAGAAAGCAGCACAGAGATGTACCCAAGATCTCACAGTGAATCAGCGGCAGAGCCTGGAATGGAAGCCACATCTCTTAATCCCGCACCCTAGCCACTGGATCATGCTGCCGTTCAAACAACATGAGTGGTTTTTACCAGTGTTCCACTCACCCAGCCCAGCAGAGCTGGAGAAACATTATTCAGTGAACAAAAAATGCTGTTATACAGCTGTGCCATGCTATTAAAGCGCCAGCACTTAACGTTCATGGATCCCCCGTACAAATAAGGACCGAGCCCAATCCTGCTCCTCCAGTGGCCTTTTCCCAGCACAGATCGACGTGGTCTTAGATGGTGTCACTGGACCACTTTTCAGGTCAGCTAAGCAGCATCTCTGCCATACAGGGCTAAAGGAGAGCTGCAAATCGCAAGGCTATAAGGGACGCAGGAGAGGACGAAAATCTAGCATGTGGTGGGAACCTTCCATTGGTCTCGTCCCACTTTTGTGCTCAAGCTGTTAGCAGATGGATTGTGTCCAAATTCAGGACTTGTAACATTTCCCTGCCTCTGCTGCTGCAGCGTTCAGCAGGTGACACATGCCTAATTACCTCAGCAAGTGCCCAGCATGTGACCTGCCTTCAGAAAGCAGAGCACTTTGTTCAGAGCTTTTTCACTTTCCTTGGTGGTGCGCTGCCCTCTAATCCTTCAGCAGGAGGTTTCTCCTCACTCCCCATCCCCCAGCTCCTCTCCGGGATCTCTGTTTCCCCACAGAGCAATGGCAGGTAATAATTTACTTCCTGGCATAAGCCACTCCTTGAGAATATTCCTTTGACCTTCAGAGTAATTCACCAAAACAAAAACAGAGCGAGTGGGAGAGGTAAATAACACCCTTATGCAACTGGTCTAGTCAGCACACACTGCTTTCTCCAGGGCCGCGTGACTGGACAGCTCTGCCTGTCTGTCTCTCTTCCCTGGCAGGTAACGCTTTGGTTTATCTACTTATTTATCCTCTGATGGTCCTTCATTCTGGGGAGTGTGAAGGAGCTGGTTTGAGGGAAGCCTGGTCCTCGATCCTGGACAACCCCATACAGGTGTGTCAGGATTTCCAGCCAGAGAAGCGTTGGCTTTGGGGAGGGCTGGCTTTTGGGCACAGACGAGCTGAGGCAGGGATGGCTGAAGCAGGCACAAGGCTGATTTCAGAACCACACTTGTTCCCTTCTTCAGAATGATTAGACTCTCAGCAGCATTGAACAGAGGTGGGAAAAGCTGCCTGGGGTGGGAAGGGGTCTCTTGCTTTGGAGATTGATGTGGCTTGTGCTCTCTGCCAGAAGAGAAGAGCCAGGGAATACCTAATGTGCTCAGAGTCGAGCTTTCCTGTCCGTTCCCCCCGTCACCCTCATTTTTATTTTGTCTGCCCCTCAGAGCTGATTTTTCCAGGACCCATTTTCAAAATGAAGCAGCCAGAGGCATTTTATATGAGGCGTGGAATTTCCTATATAAAAACAAGATCCGGCAGAGGCACCGGCATACATAGCAGAAACCCCCAAATTAATGCAAACCAGCCAGGGCCAAGAAAACAAGCCTTTAAGCCGTGACAACCAGGGCTGTGTCTGCCCTAGGATTGTCAGCTGCATTTTACTGTAGTCATCAAAGCTGGCTCCCGCTCAGCCCCTCTGTAATTGGTGCTGAACTGGTTGTCCAACTGGGGTGTGCAGGACGAGTAGATCCCAACACCCAATTCATTAAATATGGTAACGGTCCTGTCTGAACTGCCCCGCCTCCTCCTAACAGCGGCAGCGTGAGCGAGGTCAATACTAGTCCACTGGGGACTGAGGGGAACGCGTGTTGTCAAGCACAGCAGGGGATATTCTAGCACAGGCACAAGTCTTTGACTTCATTTCAACAGGGAACAAGGCACCAAGTGGCCAGGGCTGGAGATTTAACCCCTAATGGGGCTTACGTGGCACTTGGGATAATGGCTTTTGACAGCAGCTTAAATGTTGCTTGGACCAATCTAGGCTGGCACCTGAATGTGGGCATCCTCAGCCTCCAGCAGCTGCGGTCCATCTAGTTCAGCTGCCTCCTGACAGTGATGGTTGCTCACTGCTCCCCAGTGATAGATCTGTGGGGCTCTGAAACATCCCACCCCTATGCCTCGTGCGTTAGATCCGGCAGAGTCACACCAACAGCCTCTCCTCTGAGGGAGGAGTTAGTGCCCATGCAACAGGTGCGAGGGACGCGGCCAGTAAAATGGCAGATCCCCTCCGCCTGCTGCATGGGCAAAGGGAAGGGAGTGGACCCGGCTGGCATTCTGAGACAGGCTTAGCACTCCCTACAGGGCCAGGCCTTTTAGCACACAGGGTGCTCTGCTTTTTTTGAATATTTGACGACAAGTATCATTGTAGCAACCTCTGGGTGCTGAGGCCTTTTGGAAACTCTGCTCTGGATTGTGAGCAGATGTGGAGCTCTGCAGAAAGGCTGCCCAGGGATCCTTTTTCTATTACTTTGGTCAGTCTGGAGTTTTGGCCTTGTGCAATGGCCCTGTGGTTTGGGTCATGTTATATAAAATGATGTCCCACATGGGGAAAACCTTAGAGCTCGGTGCCCCTATTTTACATTTTTCTGCTGAAGGAAGAAGGCGCAGACGCCTTTGTTAGAAAATCTTCTGCTTTTTTGTTTTTTACGTTAGCAATTCAGATCTTAGCTACCCTGAAATGCTATAGACAAGAAATGGAAAACTATTGGCATTATAACAGCACCACAGACTAAGGCTTAACAGCTGTGTGGGGTGGGGGGCAAGAGATTTTTATAATCAGGTTGTTTAAAACTCTATTGTTTGTTTACTTGTGTTAACATTAACATTAACCCAAACACCTAGTAAACACTTGGAAGCAAGAAAGTCTTTGTGAAAATGTCAACAACCCTCCTTTAATTAAGGCTTGAGAAATCTCCCAGTATTAACGTGAGACCTCTAACAAGTTCTCCAGAAAAACCAGCGTGCACCAGCTTTTGCTATTCCTGATATTTCTAAGGTGAAACAAAATAGAAAATGATCCCTTAATCCCCCACCCATCAACAAAAATCCATGCCATCATTCTTTAGTCCTCATAAAGAGGCAAAAATAGGCACTAGCCAATTTTAAAGAAATGACCTTGCTATTCTATTGTATGTAGGTTCTTATACCACCTTTTATCACTGTAGTATCTGAGCACCTCCCAGTAGGGCATTGAGCATTTTTAGGTAACCTTTCACGGCTAGCTGCAGGTAACTTAGTTTGTAGGCTAAAGAAACGTGTATTTGAATCTTATTCGGATCATGTAGATTGTGGTTTTTTCGGGTTGTGTCGTTCTTCTGAAGTGATACAGATAATGACAACAGTTGCTATGTTAGTGGATGACGACATAATGCAGTTCTCTGTAAAACAGCCCCGAAAGGAGCACGCAAAGTATGCTGAAACGGCTGTTTGTGAATATGTAGGTGCTTGTTTCTCTGTGTAAGGGTAAATGTAGCTATGGAGACTACACCAATACAGCTGTGTCGCCATAGCTCTACTGGCATAACCCTGGCATGCAGATCCAGCCTACTCTGATGGAAACATTTTTTCCCCCAGGGTAAGAACACCTTGTCCCTGAACAATGAGAGCTGTGTTGGTGGAAGCATTCTTCCATTGACATCACTGTGTCTACACGGGGAGTTGAGTCATAACTTTGCTGGTCAGGGGAAATACCCCTCACTCCAGTGGCTACGTTGACTCACCTTCCAAGTGTAGGCTGGAGCTCAGCGTGTGTCCGAGTTGTTTATGTAGATGAATGCTTCTCTGGGTGGAGCTGGTTGGGGAAGAATAGTTGCTTCCTCAAAATGTCTTGCAGCGAAGAGGTAAGCATTGCCCTCTGGGGCCTTGTCTGTACTAGAACAGCTCAGCTGACAATGCTTACAAATTAACCTCTTCAGGGCTGTCTACACTACCTGCTAAGCAGGGCTGATCACTTCAACGGGGTCTCACATGAACACAGCAGCAGGAGTAAATGTGGATCGAAAGAGGGAACAGCAGAGAGATTCAAGTTCCCAAATATGCACTTAATTTGACAAAATACTCATGAGCGAATAACAGGTGAGTGAAGCCCCATGTGTTGTTGTTGATAAAGGACCAGGGATTCCCAAATTTATTCTTATGTGTACCAAAGCTGTGCCTGGGCAAGCCTGTGAGTGCGTTGATACCACGAAGTTCATTTAATAATGGGGGAGAGGTGAGGGATTTCACCTCTTTTCAGGATCACCCTGTTATTTACAGCAGGGCGGCACGGTTGGGTTGGATGGAGTCACACCTCACTTTAGAAGGAACGGGTGCTAGTAGCCGCTGTTGGAAACCTGGCCTGGTTTGTAGCCCGGGGCCCAAGGGGATCTAGTGTCATAAGCTGTAAAGCAACTCCCATCAGGGTCAGCTGCTGCCTTTACATCAGAAGAAGTTGGCTGTTTAATATTTAATTGCAACGATTAATCATTAAAGAGCCTTGTTCCTCTTCTGACGATTAAGCCAGTATCACAGAGGAAGATGCCTGGCACGTTCTCTCCCGCCCTCACTGCTGCAGGCATGGCACAAACAATGTCATTCCTCAGCAAGAGGGAGGATCGGTGCAGACACAGTTTATAGCTCACCCCTGCTGATTAGGCCTTTCATCATCCTGGGACCTTTCCTGCTACTGGGCTGGGAAATGGGAGCTCAGGGGCCAGAGTCTCTTCTGCGGTAAGTGGGGGGTAATTCGCACTGAAATCAAAGGGACTGCACCTAGTTAAGCCTCTCAATTAATCTGATTAGTTAACAGGCCACACTCATCCTTAGTGTAAGTGCACTACTTGGTGGGACTGCACCAAGGATCAAATGGGCCTGGGGGTGGGCACCTCACACTGAAAATGGCAGGCACTGAGCAGCCTGCACGTTAACTGCGGGGCGGGATCTGTCCCAGCAATCAGCCCCAAGTAAGAGCCGGCTCGGCCCTGGGCTGCTGAAGGCACTAACCCAGAGACAGGAGAGGCAGCTGGTGCCTTGCCAGTTCAATGGCTGTTGTGGCCAGCACGGCACAGCTTGGGGCTGCTTCAGTGGCTTCTCTGGGACGTCGTGAGGGCCCAACGGGGCCAGGGTGCGGGTCCGCACCCCTCATATGTCTCCTGCCCCTGCTCCACCTCCACTGGGCCCTGGAATTTGCCCCTTGCTGGCAGAGCTGACTCTGCATCAGGCACACAGGACCCCGGACCTGGGCGTTATTCCTTGGGGAAGGGGCTCATATCTGCCCTACGGGCGAGCTGGCACAAAGGGGCTCCCACAGGACGTGGCCCTGGGGACAAAGCCAGGACGGCAGGGATGCAAGCTGTCTCTTTTCTTACCCTACATCTCCCGGGCAGGGACAGGTTGCAGAGCCACCTGCATAACAGCCGGTCAGCCATGCAGTTTGGCAGGCTAATGCCCTCCGTGGCTGGCTGGCTGCTCTCTGCCAAGCGTGCTGCCGCCTCAGAAGCGTGGTTGGTGGCTTTCCAGCTTGAGGCTGACCCGCAGCAGGGAACCTGTACAATACAGGAACAGAATTACTAGCGCTTCCCTAACGACACATTGCACCTCCAGGGCCGTTTTCCTTTCCAACATGCCGCACAAACTGGGCCAGCCTCATCCTTGGTGCAGACCCACTGACGGCTGCGCTGTTGCTCCACGGATGAATTTGGCCCATTGACTAATCAGATTAATTAAATAATCAAGCCCTTCTCAGATAACTGACCAGCTCAGCCCCAGGAATTTTACCAAACGCTTTGTAAACCACTTACCCTTGTGTGGAGTTAGGGGAGGGTGTCTAGTAAAGGCAGCCTTTGGGGATATGTTCCTGAGACCAGGCGCTAGTGTTCTGAGCACGTTCCCACACCCCTGTGCATGTGCTCTCTTGGCTTCCAGCCTCTGTGACCTAACCTTGATCTTCATAGGAGAAGGACAAGAAACCATACAGCTTCTGCCTGCCGTCTGCCTGCCTCCTGAGCTCCAAGGAAGCGGAGCCTGCTTGCCTGGCGTTGACTGCTGAATTCCTAGCAGAGTTTCTCGGGAAGCGTGTATTTCTCTGGGCTGACTTTATGCACATGCCCCGGCCAGAGACTCTCTCTACAGCGCTGGGGAAAACGAAGGGTAATAAATGTGACCCGTACATATTTCAAAAGCCAAGCGACTCTGCAAGCTGAGCTGTGGGGCCCCACGCTGCGGGGGAGGTGGAAAGGAGGGAGGGGGAACCAGGCTGGTTTGCAGTTTTGTGATGAAAGCCAGAAATGTTCTGAATATAAATTTAGACAAAAATAATTTTTAAAAATATTGTCAGAAATGTTCATGGGGCGAAACGTTCATTTCCTGATCAGCTCTAATTGCTGTAGGTCTTTAGCTTAGGCCGTCACGATTTGATCTGATGGGAATAAGAAAGTTTCAAGCAATCTACTTCCTTTCTCTTCTGACCTGTGGTGATGAGCAGCAAAATATTTAATAAGGTTGACGTTTAAAGTATCATTGCATCTGAGTTATCCCCCTTGGAAATGAAGCGGGCAATTCACACCTCAGAGCTATCGTTTCAGCCACTCTTCAAACTCCGGAAGAGGTTGCCAGTTCAATTACACTGGGGTCGCTCATGGAAGGTTTTCGCTGCACCTATAACTGACGCAGATTTTTTTCCCTAATGAAATCTGATCCTGTGGAGGAAAAAGAATCTGAATTCTGTCCAAGCCCCACCCTTGTTTGGCCCTTCGCACCCTCTGGGGGAATGTCGCCTACTTTGCCTCATAAAATGTGACTCTACTCCCATTGAGTCTATGAGCATAGTATCACACCCTTAAATGCGATCATGTTCCCAGTGCTCACTTAGAATTTTACATTAAAAACCAGTGCACAGCCCATTGCTCTAGCATGCCGTTCTCTGCTACCTGCATGTAGTGCATTCTATTGGCAAGGACGGTGGAATCAAAGGAAATGTTTATTTTTAATGAAATGGGTATTTCGATAATGGGTATTTCCCTCCCTTCTGCTTTGTTTCTGTTACATCAAAAGATGATGAACTCGTGGTTCTGGCAGCAGTTTTCTTTTGCGTGTGCATGTGTATGTCTGTGTGTACATGTGTGAATTTACTACTGGCAAACAGTGCCAGATGGACAGCCCTATAAAGCTTCCCCTTTTTTCACCATTCAGGTAACCGCAAAGGTAGCAACAATACAAACTGTCCTGCCAACGTAGCTACCACCTGAGCTGGAAGAATTGCCTCCAGGGCTCTGTCCACACTACAATTTATAGTTCTTGGTTAATGTGTGATCCAACACCATTAGCAGCTGTGGACTGCAGACATAGCCTGCAGGGTAGGGTTCTCCCCATGGCCAGTGCAGAACTTTAACCTCTCGCCCAGAGTGCTAGCTGTGAACGTGTCTGGTTTTTGTGGTGTGGGTACTTGCCACTGAGGCCCAGCAAACTCATTTCATACATGCCCTCAAACGTCCTTCTGTGAGTAGCAGCTCAGTCTCCTACACAATTGACTAGTAACCTATGTGCAGCTTTAAGGGAACAACCATTCATGTGAAACAGTGTCCGGAAGCCCTCCCAAATCTAAGGCCTTGTCCTAGTGGGGACGTCAGCCATAAGTTGCTAGCCACTGGTGCAGTTGCAGCAAATCAAACCCCTCTGGTAGACAGGCAATGCAGGCTAGCAGCCACAGTTTACAGTGGTGTGGGTGAACCCTTCCTGAGACCAGAGTTGAAGCCAGGTCTACACTGAAAACCTACGTCGGAATAGCTGTCGCTCGGGGGTGTGAAAAATCCACACCTCTGACTGACTGAGTTATACTGATCTAACCCTCTGTGTTGACAGGACTATGTCGATGGGAAAGCTTCTCCCGCTGCCACAGCTGCCACCTCTCAGAGGGGTGGATTAGCTACGCTGATGGGGGAGAAGCTCTCCCACTGGCATAGGAGCGTCTTCATTACAGCTGCTGTAGTGCTGTACGTGCGGACAAGCAAGCCCTGCGTGAAAATTTTCAGCCAAAACTTTTTTCCGGCAAAATATGCAAAGCCAGCAACACCAACATGCTTTGTAAATTCATGTCAGCTTCCCTGAATTGTTCCGCTTAAAAAATAAATTAAAAAAGTCCTCCAAAGTTGAAATTTTTGGGGGTCACATTGAATTGACAGTTTGGATTTTCCTTTAATTCTATTAAAAAGAAAAGGTGACAATATAAAAAACACTCAAAATCTAAAGGAAACGTTTCATTTGGGGATTGAACAAAATGTTTCATTTGACCATGAAACATTTTTTTTTTAATTCCAAAAATGTTTGGTTTGGGGTCATCCTGAAAGTACTTTTTCCCCACACAGTTTTTCAGACCTGCCAGCAAACTGGAAAGTCCATTTTCCGTACACCTCTGCTTGAGAGCAGAGTACGCTGCACCAGTACAACCTAGGGCTTAGAGCAGCTTTGACTGTTTGCCTTGGGTCCGTGATATTAATGGCTATTGCTGGGGCACCATTTTTACAAGGCTGAAGTCTGCCCCCAGTGGGAAAAAGCTCAGAACAAGCACCTTGCAAAGGTGGGTCAGCAGCTGTGGCAGGTAATCCAGCACTGAAGGGGTTGAGTGACACATGAGGCAGAAAATCCGGGGCTATAGGTGATTTCTGTGTTCTGAAGAAGGGTGTAGACAGTGTCTCTCATGTACTGTCCCATGCTGGCTAGCTGAACTCAGATGCCTGCTAGGCCTTTAATTTGTTCCTAGCAAACGGGCCCCTCCTCAATTAAAACCTCTCTACCTCATCATCCCCTGCATGGTCGGCTAAACCTTGCTTTGCCTTACTTTTCCCCAGCAGGGGTGTCAGTCTGAACAGCAGACCAACTCTCTCGCCTTTCTTAGTTTCCTCCCATGGGGCTGCAATAGAGACAGCAGCTGTGGCAAGCAGGAGGCTGTTTAAGACCCAAGGGAGAAGAGGAGGGTGCGTTAATTTCCTGGGGCTGGCTTAGGGTTTTAGTAGCAGCAAATGCTTCTCTGTAGCCTTTAAAAGGCACATGCTCAGGGAGGGCAGCTGGTTGTGGTGTGAGTGCCAGGGAGGAGGGGGGTAAAGCTGTGAGCTGAGATGTCTTTGAACCAGGCTGCAATGGATTGCTTCCCTTACTCCACGATGCTGGCTGTGCTGGTAGAAGTGATGACAGGTGTGTGTGTGAGTGAGTGCTTGCCGCTTCCTTTCCTGCTTTTTGCAGAAGGCTGGTGATGTTAAACACCTGGCTGTTTTTCTAGTGGGGCAGGTTTATTTGTCTCCCTGCTCCAAGATGGGGGGTGAGGTTGGCTGTCTGTCTGTACGTGCTGATTCGCATGGGAATGAGGTGCCCTGACCATAGCACAGAGCTAGCGCGTGCCCTTTTTGTTTAGCAATCAGAACACGGCGGTTGTGTTTTGTTGGGGGGGGCTTGCTCAGAACAAAGTGCCATGCAAATATGGACAGGCCAGTAGCTGTGGGGTGGGTAACTAACCCTTTAAAAGGGGAAGAAGTCTTAAAGCCTTTCCCAATGCTGGCCTGTGCTGGCTATAGGCTGGAGTGCCTAGACCTGAGCTCTGCAAACCCCAATGAACTCGGAGGAGGTGAAAGTGGAACTGAGGGCTGCCGGGCCTTGGGTGTCTCTGTCTTTTGGACTTGGGGCAGGGGAAAGTTGGAGCCTTGTTTGGACCACTAAAGCAAACCTTTTCAGGAATGGCTGGTCATCCCTGAGCCCTCTTACAATGAAACCTTAACTGGGGATCCTCTGCTCATACAGTCCCTACAGAGTAGGAAAGCGGTGGATTGGCATTCCACATCTTAGTGTTTTCTATTCTCTGTCACTAACCACACCCCTCGCTGCAGGAGCTTGGTGACTTGTCACACCCCTTTTTAATTCAGCTCTTCAAGCTCTTAAACTTGATGCTTCCTTCAAAATACACCATGACCGCTTCCTGCTGCTTCTTGGCTGTGACTAGCTCTGACCAGTAAGGATCAAGGCAAGGTCCCTGTTCCAAGGAGTTTACGATGAGGTTCGATAGGACATGATGCAGGGAGCGAGAGATGACATCAGGGAAGAGGGGTGGGGAGAGAGGCTGGCACAAAGTAAAGCTATGAGGTTGCCTCTTCTTGCAAGGTAAGGATCCTGTCCGTGATATCTAGGTAGGGAGCGTGATATCTAGTCGAGGGGCATGGGAACGTGGGCCATGGCTGGTGAAATCGTGCAGTGGGTTTTGAGGAAGCAGCTGCTTTTGCTGTGCTCTGAACAGAATGTGTTTTGGCAGGAGCTGTCATTAGTGGTAGCGACGGCTTCGACTTGTGAGGGGCTGGGCTGCTGTGAAAACAGGTGCCTGCCCCTCTGAAGTGCCGGTGGCCTGTGGAACGTGACTCTCCGGGGAATGGGGGATGCCGGGTGGGCTCAGCGCTGCTCCCGTTATGTAAGTGAACGCACTGGGATGGGATTCACGTGCCTAATCCAGTCTGTGACTCTTGCTGTGCCTCCAGCTTCCCGGCTGCTCCAACAGAGGCAATAGTGTGGAAGCCCTTCTGAATTTCGAACCGACCTCGCGTGCATTTTTGTGACCTAGTTCTGCTCTTATTTTTAGTTTTTGAAGTGTGCTTGGAAGATCTCTGGGCTTTAGGGTGAGGAGGGGCTGTCCGACTGCCTGCGTACCTACCAGTTGGGTCTGAATCCTTCTGATGAGCGTAAGCTGCTTTAAGAGAAGGCAAGCCTCCTAGGGAAGGGAGCATAGGCTCCAAGGGAGGAGGGACGCGGGTGTGGCTCTGATCACAGCCATCTCTCTAGGTGCCTTGAAAATAGCACTATATGCACAGGGATGACCTCGAAGTAAGGCCTGCATAGTGCTTCTCAAATGCATAAGAAGGTGAAGCCCGGGTTCCTAAGGGGCCCAGTCTAACGCTGATGGATACAAAGCCAAGCGCTGCTGTTATTGTAGAGCGACTCATCAAGTAGTTTCACTGATTGCTGCAAGAAACCACTGGAGAGGACCTTAAAATGGGCAGAAGCTGTGCAAACTCTGCCTTCTGCCCCAACGCACTGCCCATCCTAGTCTGTTCTGATTCCGCCAACCTTCGCTAGCCAAGTCCTTTGCCTCCCACTGCAGAAGGCGACGAGAGCCGTGCCGGTTTCTTTTTGGTTTGCTGGCCATTTTGAAAAGGAAAATGAAATAACCTGTTTTGGGTAAAACAAAATGTTTGTAGCTTGAAAGGCTTTTTTCCCCCTTTAAATTGTTTAAAATAAAACGAGAAGTAACTCCAACATGAAGAAAAGCTGTTTCAAACAGAAGTCTAAATGTTCACATTGAAAACCTCCCAATGAGAAACTTCTGAAAAAGTTGAAACTCTTTTTAGGTTTTGACCAAAACAATTTGCTGAAATCAATACACAGCCACAGAATGTGTTGGTAGAACTTTAAAAAAAAAAAAAGTGGGTTGAAAAATTTTGCCCAACTCTAGAGGGGACTAGCTATTTTGTGGCAATGCTAGTACGTTAAGGGTATGTCTACACGGCGATAAGACCCATGGGCCAGCACAGCTGGCCTAGAACAACAGGCTTAGGCTTATAAAATTGCAGTGTAGACGTTTGGGCTCGGGCTGAATCCTGGGCTCTGAAACCCTGCACCCTCATGGGGTCTCAAAACCCAGGTTCCAGCCCACACCTGATTGTCTACACAGCAGTTTCATAGCCATGCAGCCCATAAGCCCCCATAAACTGATCTGGTCTCTGAGACTTGGTGCTGTGGGTTTATCGCAGGGTAGACATGCCCTTACTGACACCCCCCGCATCTGCCCTCCTTGGGTTAAGGGTAGGAGCAGCCGCTTCCTTCTCTCCTGTGACCTGAATATGAAAGTTGAAGCTCAGTTACGCCAGTGTCAATCGGCAGCCAAATCAATGGGGGTTACATGGGTGCGAAACAGATGTGCATGAGAGGAGAATCGGGCTCGTGGGCCGGATTTTCAGGAAAGCTCCATACCCAATGTGCAGCGTTGTCTTCAAAAGCTGGCTGCCACAGCTTGTCTCCAATGGTCATCGAATCTGAAATACCTAACCCACTTGGGATGACTCCTCTGGTTTTGATGCTCGTCTGCGTAGATGCTCTTACTGCACAATAAGGAAACGCTATTCTGATAACTTTGATTGGGTGTTTGGTTTGGTTTGGTTCCATAATAAGAGCATCTATCCACAGACTAGCACCAGACAACCAAAGCTTTGAACTGCAACTGACCTAACTATCTGTGGTCCAGTTACTGCATAGACAAGTCCCCGTGCCCAAGAGATGAAAGACTAGCACACCGTTATAATCCCTCCGAGGCTTGGGTTAAGGTGTTGTGCTATTCAGCGGCTGTCTTTGTGCTATTAAAGCTGGTGGTCGCCATGTTATCCATTACAAAGCTGGCTTACTCTTCATATTGCCCTCCGTTCTGACAGTGCTATCTGGCTGATCTGTGTGGCTCTTGTCCAACGAACAGCCTGGTCCATGGCATCATAAAATACAGCCCTCGGATATGCTGTCCTGGTAACCACAGGGGAGGGCAAACAAACTCCAATGCAAGTTTTTATTAGTAGTGAAACTGAAGGAACTTCCTATAGTTTATCAGGGGAGATAAAAGTCCAGGTAAATGTTACAGCCCAGTACAAAAAATGTGTGTATGCAAACGGGGTGTGGTCCTTGGGCACCTGGGAAGATGTTCATGCAGCCGTCACTGTAGCAGCAAGCAGACTTACCATCCCTTTCTGGTCCTCATGCAACAGTGCAATGCCGCTCTCTTACTGGGTGCACAATCCTGCAGAGAAATGACGACGTAAAGGTTCATTCCACTTCCCCCGTCCTGTCCCCAGTGTATGTGAGGAGCTGGTAAAGTCTGTTATCTCGTCACCAAATCTAAATCTTGGACCCCAGGCCAGCAGCCTGGGCACCCTGCTAACAAATACTGAGCTCGCTTCTAAGCCTGGCTGTTCAGGGGCGTGGCTCCTCTGCCAAATGCCCAGCCTCGGGTTTAGGTCAATATGGAAACATCTTCTGCAGTGTCATTTGTTCAGGTTCATCCACACATATCGCCAGAGCTAAAGGAACTCCCAGCTTGGGAGGGCTTGTGCATCTGCAGCCAGTGCAGCTGAGCATGTCCTATCGCACAGGTGTCAAACACCGAATCCGGCCCGCCGGCTTGTGTCATCCGGCCCACAGGACGAATCCGTGTTACCTGTGCTGGCAGTCTTTTCTGAGCCGAGCTCAGGGCACCGTGAGATCTGTACTTAAAAGGGAAATGGCCGTTGTAGTCTCGCATTCTGCCGCCGAATGTCACCCTGCAGGGAGATTTCACGGCGGAGAGTGGAGTCTGCGAGCCCCTGTGAGTGCCTGTTCTCATTCCTACTCTCCTACTGTGCCGCCGAATTTCACCCTGCGGGGAAATTTTTCAGTGGAGAGTAGACTATGAAAAGTAGAGCAGAGCAGAGTGTGACATGCGTGGCCCCCCTGAAATGAATCTAATTTAAATGTGGCCCGCCATACGAATCGAGTTTGACACCCCTGTCCTATCGTATGGCTTTTTTTGAATGAAACACCGCCTCACAGAAAATACCCTCTCCTTTTTTTTCCGTTTTTTTTTTTTTTTTCCTAAGAAAGGAAATCAAAGACAAGAAAAAGAATCTTCTGGTTTTTGGGGTTTTTTTTAAAGAGATTCTTTTTAAATGAAAATGTTTTGGTTCTCCTTTCTTTCCTTTGCCTCCCCCACTATTTTCAGTGGCAAAACTGAGGGTTGAAATGGAGGACGTGGAAATGTTGTGGCAATATTTATTAGATAATCCAAAAAAAAATCATTCCTCTTTGAAACCTGCCATGTTTTTATATTTTGAATATTTTATTTTTGCAAAAAATGCTCCCATGTTTTGGATTAGTTCTATTGTGCACTTGGGGGCTGTCAGAAGACAGGATTTCCAGGCTTGTCTCTTCTGTTGTCTTGCACTTGTTGCAAAGTGCAGGGAAAATGCCTCTGAATCAGAAAGGTGATATTTGCGCTGGTGTGAATGATGAGACAAGGTTCAGGGCAGTAGAATCGGGCCCCTTTAGGATTTAATCCAGATTGACACTGGCTTGCTGCATGTTCTTGGGCAAGTCACTTCAGTGACATGATTCAGTGTAGGGAATAATGAGGCTTACCTACCTCACCGATGTTGAGGCCTGATTCATGTTTGTAAAGTGCTTTGAGGGCCTTGAATGAACGGGGCGATGTCGGTGCCAAATGTGACGTATGTCAGTGTAAACACATCTGTCATCTTGTGACCTTTCCCTGGGAAACTAGGACCCGGGGAATTTTCCTGAGAGGTGATTTGTGGAGGGAGGCTTATAAAACCAGATGCCTGGGGGTCTCCAGCTATTAGCATTCCTTCCCCTTGCTTAGCTTGTAAACTGAGGAAAGGTCCCTGGTAGAGCTGGGGGAAGCTGTCCTGGCTCCTGTAAATGCTTGGCTATTTTGGTGCGTGGGTGGAGGGGGAAGGGTATTGAAGAATAGGGCAAGGTCAGCTAGGAACAAACGTGTCTCTGTGTTCCTGTGCGCATGCCACCAGCTAATCGGCTTAGTTTTCTAACTTTTCTTTCCCTGCAGATCTTATAAAGCACGGGTGCGAGAGGATAGAACAGACCATCAAGGCCTCTGGCTCCAGGCTGTGCTCCTAGTGAGTATAAAAGCCTTTTAATGGGACACTAGCCCTTTAAAATGCAGCCTGCTAACCTCTGCCCTAGACAATAACTGGTGAGCAGAGCGGGCTGGCACAGGCCAGATGTGGGCAGGGCCCTGGGAGCCGCCTCCAGCACAAACACGGTGCAGCCAGAGAGCGTTGCCTGCCATGGCATTGATTCTGCTTTGGAGGAGTGGGTTTCTCTAGCTGCTGTGAGTCCAGGTGCCACGTGTGTCCGGAGGAGGGGGAACATCTCGCTGGGAGAGATCACGCTGGGATGTGTGGGAGATCTACGGGAGTCCAGTGTGAGGTTTGGCTGGCTGGGTACCAGGGGTGCAGAGAGTTGGAGGTTTTCATGGGCCTGGGTGATGGACTCACTGATCCTCCAAGACATGTGATGCTTTCAAGGGGTGGGGTAGCAGCTTGGTTTTGATATTATTTAACCTTAGCTAAGGTATATACCTTGGTTTTAGCAAAGCTTTTGATAGTCTCCCACAGTATTCTTATCAGCAAGTTAAAGTAGTACGGGTTGGATGAAGTACTATAAAATGGATAGAGAGCTGGCTAGATCATCAGGTGCAACAGGTAGTGATCAATGGCTCCATGTCTAGCTGGCAGCCAGTCACAAGCGGAGTGCCCCAGGGGTTGGTCCTGGGGCCGGTTTTGTTCAATATTTTCCTTAATGATTTGGAGGATGGAGTAGATTGCACCCTCGGCAAGTTTGCAGATGACACTAAGCTAGGGGGAGTGGTAGATACCCTAGAGGGTAGGGAAAGGATACAGAAGTACCTAAACAAATTGGAGGATTGGGCCAAAAGAAATCTAATGAGGTTCAACAAGGACAAGTGCAGAGTCCTGCACTTAGGACGGAAGAATCCCATTCATAGCTACAGACTGGGGACCGAGGAGCTAGGCGGCAGTTCTGCAGAAAAGAACCTGGGGGATACAGTGGATAAGAAGCTGGATAGGAGTCAGCAGTGTGCCCTGGTTGCCAAGAAGGCTAATGGCATATTGGGCTGCATTAGTAAGAGCATTGCCAGCAGATCGTGGGCAGTGATTATTCCCCTCTATTCGGCATTGGTCAGGCTGCATTTGGAGTATTGTGTCCAGTTTTGGGCCCCCCACTACAAAAAGGATGTGGACAAGTTGGAGAGAGTCCAGCGGAGGGCAACAAAAATGATTAGGGGGCTGGAGCACAAGACGTATGAGGAGAGGCTGAGGGAACTGGGCTTGTTTAGTTTGCAGAAGAGAAGAACGAGGGGGGATTTGATAGCAGCCTTTAACTACCTGAAAGAGGGTTCCAGGGAGGATGGAGCTAGACTGTTTTCAATGGTAGTAGATGACAGAACAAGTAGCAACAGTCTCAAGTTGCAGTGGGGGAGGTCTAGGTTGGATATTAGGAGGGGGGTGAAGCTCTGGAATGGGTTACCTAGGAGGGTGGTGGAATCTCCATCCTTAGAGGTTTTTAAAGTGCAGCTTGACAAAGCCCTGGCCAGGATGATTTAGCTGACATTAGTCCTGCTTTGAGCAGGGGGTTGGACTAGACACCTCCTGAGGTCCCTTCCAGCTCTAATATTCTATGATTCTAAAGGCAAGGTGTGAGGGAGAGGACTTAGAAAGTGAAGAGGGGCTGGGGCTGACTCCCTTTGTTCCCATCTACATAGCCCCCGAGCCACAGAAAACTGGCACCCAGTAACTAGAGAGGGCCAGGCTACATACCATCTCTTGCAGTTCTTCCTGCACCTCTCGATCCAAAGTGGTATTTGGACCTGGTGGCTCAGAACCACCACTTAGCACGGATTCTTCCTAAAAGGTACCACTGCAAATGCTGCCCTGGCGGCCAGCCCAGAGCTAACCGGGTCCAGGCCAGCTTTGCTGTCTGGGCTAGTGAAGTCTGTAGAACGGAGTCCAACGCCAGCACCATCCCGGGTAAAGCTGTGTGGTCAAACCCAGCTTGCGTTCACTTGCGTTCCAGGGTCTGGAGGGGGGGATATAAGCCCGACACATCATGAGGCTGAAAACGTGGGGTGTGTAGCATCCCTGCTCTCGTTCTCAGCACCAGCTTGAACTTCTGCAGGTTGGCTAAGAAGAGGCCTGACCTGGGCTACTGCACTAGATGGTCACGTTAAGCCATGTTAAGCCGCAAGGTCCCTCCTCTTGAGAGGCTGTGGCACGTGGCTGTGTGTGAAAGAGTTGCGCTGTATGCCAGGGCCAACTCTGTATGCAGCAATTGGCCGAATGGGAGTTGCTCTGACGAGACACGGTCTCTGTTTGAATAGTGATTTCCCATCGGCGCTCAGTAGAAATGGGATGCCTCTTTTCAAAAGCGGCCATGTTTTTGGAGGTGCCGTTTGGGGTAGGGCACCCAACGTGAGGCTCTGAGGGTCTGATTTTCAGTAGAAGCCAATGAAAGCTTCAGCTGCTCGACACCTGTGCAAATGGGATCCTTGGTGTCACACGTAAGACACCCAAAAATGGAGGTGCCAGAATCAGTGGCCACTCTTGAAAACTTTGGCCTGATAACTGAGTTTTAGATAATTTTGTGGTTGCTCCGGGGCACTCAGATACCTTGGGCCTGATTCGTCTTGGGCCTGCACCTCGTCACTTACGTGGATGCAAAGTGAGGGTGCAAAATGCTATCCAATGCGCGAGGGAGCATTCTATACCCCTCCGCACCAATGGAAACAGCTCTGCAAGGCGCAGGGCAATGCAGAATCAGGCCTGATCGTTCCAAAGTTGCGATGGCAGCAGGATCCGTCAGGCCTGAACTTACTGGTGGGGAAATGCTTCTTCCCTCTCGACCAGTTCTCTGCGAGACCCTAACAAGTGCCTGTTTTCAGTTTACCGAAGCCTGGCTCTGATCCTTGGCAGGCCGGGCGTTAAGGGCTGAGTGTTGATGAACGGTCTCCTTGTTGGTTCATTTTATTATCACTATCTTTTTCTTTCAAGTGCTGAAAGAGTTGCCTTCTTAATGGACCGTTCCAAAAACCCGGACAACAGTCCCCAGGTAAGGCTCTGCTAATCACTGCTAATCGTACGTGGGCGGAGGGAGGGAGGGGACGACATCTGTCGGAGAAAAGTGAGATGGAGAATTCGAGAGAGATGACCTTTGTCTTGCCATCCGTGGGGGACGACCAACGACACCCCACTTCCATGATTCCCCCATGAGCCAACGCCAGTTATTGCAAGATTCCTCAGTCGCTCTGGGAGTGTCGCCATCAGCTTGAGTGCGGCCCATGAGCCACGACATGGTGCCCCATGGTGCACTGAGCAGACACGGGGCCGGACACTCTTAGCCCTGGTCCTGCATGTTCGATTCATTCCTGCCTAGAGACGCCTGCCGGGCTCCCATGCTGAGCCGGGTCCTTGTGTTTCACCTGTGATTGTCCCTCCAGCTAATCCCCTGGAGGGGCTGTAGACTCCACGTGTTTCCCCTGGAGCTTGACCTGTCAATCACACACCTTCATGGGTGGAGATTCTTAGTTCCACCCCAGTGCAAGGGGAGTGTGTGTGTGTGTGTGTGTGTGTGTGTGTGTGTGTGCGTGTGCTCACCCCACAATCTCTCACTGCAGAGGGTGTTTTGGGGTGGGGATGGGGACGTGTCCCCAGGCCTTGGTCCTTGCAGACTCCACCCTATAAAACCAAACAACCTCCTTTTGGGCTTGCTGGCCTCTGGGGTCACTTCCCTCTATTACTGCTTGCCCTGGTGGTCACTGATGGGCAGTGCTGGGTGGAGAGGAAGGAACTACTCTGATTCCGATTCGGGGTCACTGAGGGAAGCAGAGGTGCAAGGAGCCCAAGGGCCTGGCAGAGAGGACTTATTTCCTGCAAAGTGTGGGGACAGGGAAATCCCCCTGTGGCTAGTGGTGGGAAAGACGTGTCTAAGGGGCCTGGGTGGGGAAGAGAATGGGCACCTTGTCCCCTGCTGCCAGAGAAAAGTGAAATTCCAGGGCTTTAGCGTAGCTTTCAGCTCTGAGCGATCTCTGACCCCTGGGCTAGATTAGTGCTCTTGTCAGGTAGTAGGAAGATGAATTTCCTGGCTCTGAATTCCAGCCTTGAGTGTGCCTGGCAGTTGTCTAGGGTCCCTGCAGTCTCTCCGGCAATGGGGATAAGATCACCAGCCTGGCCCCCGCGATGGCACGGAGGGTCTGTAAGTGCTACAGAAATGGCACAACCCCCTCGTCTCCGAGTCCGTCACTCGGCGCAGATGGTGGCAATCACCTGTGCGTTTCCATGGCCTGTGTGACTTGCAGGCAAAGAGGGCGCAGCAAATGTGATGCAGCGTCTTGCTTTTCCTGACACCGAGAGTGTTCATCTCGCATGAGCGACGCCAGCAGCTAAATCGTTTCTTATTCCTCCCTCACCAAAGTAGCTGCCTTCTGAAGGGTTGAGTCAGCCTGATGTGGGGCGTAGGCACCGTGGGTTCTGATAGATGCCATTGCTTTAGGACATTACTGGAGCTAGAGTGAGGAAGAGAAATGAGATTCCTCCCCCCCCCCCATCCTTCCTGTGCAGTGTCTAGGAACAGATGTCCTTCTTCCCCACTGCTGGAGAGGCATATCCAGCCAGCTGCCAGGCAGATTTGTTCCACTCTCACTGGTGAACTTGAAGGAGTTGAGGGATGGGTGGAAATAAAGCCAATCGCCTCTAAGGGCCACTGTGGATTGAGATTCCGACTCCAAAATACCCTGACCTTGTCTGTTTGGGGTTGTAACATATGAATTCCTGCAGCAAGTGAAGGAACATATCAGCTCTGAAGCTCTTCCCTGGAATCCCATGTTCCTTGCAATGGAACCGCGGACTAATTGCTTAATGTCTGTGTCCTCTCCAGCCTCCCACACCGACTGACAACATCAACCTTGGCCCTTCTGCTAATCCAAAGTAAGTAGCCTGCGTTTACATGGAAGAACAATGAACCCACTGCATAGGGTGAGACTTGCTGTGAAATAACCGATGGGCTTCCCGTCTCTCAGGCCAAGCTGCATCTGAGCAAAGAAATCGTAACTAGCAGGTGGCCCAGGCAAGCACCGATATAGCACAGATCTCACGGTCAGTTCTCCAGGGGCTCAGCCATAGCTAGTCACGGGTTCCGGTTTCTGCTTTGTCACTTTGACTGAGGTTATGATCCTCGTCTCCTGCCTGCGTTCTAATACCATCCTCACCAACCCCTTGTCTTTTGCTGCTCTCACCTGGTATGCCGGCTCCTTGTTAGGTGGGGAGGAGATTCTTCCTTATTTTGATTCTATTGCATCTCCCTGCTTTTTTCTTCGAGTCAGAGTTCATTCTTGTCTTCATAGAGAGAAAACCAAGGTCTACATTTTCACCTAACCTTCAGTGCAGGGGAGGATTTAACGGGCTTTATCCGCCTCCGTTGTATTAGAGCAGGTTCTCCAGGTATCTGGTGTACCTGGCTAGGGATTATTCCACCCACAACTGCCCTCATATGTCTGTATTGCAATTTGCACCATACAAAATCTTTGCCTGGCAGATGGCTGCAAGTCTGGCTGGAGTAGGTAAGGAAGCATATCAAATGAATGAAGGATATGGCCCCAACCCAGTGCTGACTCTCCTCATGTAGTTTTGGAAAAAACCTTACTTAACACTTACGTTAGTTAACCCATGGAATGGGTTGTCTGGTGGTAACCTGCTGTTTCCTTGTCCAACAGTGCCAAGCCAACGGACTTTGATTTTCTGAAAGTTATTGGTAAAGGAAGTTTTGGAAAAGTAAGTGGACATAGCTTGGGGATGGTCATGGGTTTCTGAAGGGCTCCTAGCATGGTCTCCTCTCCTCCTTGCTGAATCAGCTTCCACCAGCAGCTGAGTGGGCTTCATGGATTTCTCCTTAGTAGCATGGCAGCATTGCTGAAATGGAACTGGGAGCAAAGAGGCCTGTAGCACTGAAGGAGGGACGGGGGTAGGCAGAAGGCAAAAGGCTAGCCAGTGCTTTGCATCTTCATTGCCTGGCAAGGCTTGAGAGTCGGGGTTTCTGGGTCCACTTGCCTTCCAAGCAGCCCACGGGAAGAGGGTGAGTGCCTTAAAGGTACTGGAACGTAGAGCATGAGAGCAGCACTTGAAATATCGCTCGTCTTGGCAAGTTCTCACCCAGCGAGTGAGGATCCTTGGGCATCTCTGTGCTTTGTGAGATGACTGATCCTCTACAAATGGGATCCTCTCCCTTTGTGCTGTGAAACTGCTCTAGCTGGATACTGGATGGAGTAAGGGGAAGCTGCGTTTGCTGTGTGCCCTTATCAAGGCATAGAAGGATAGAACAATATCTGACTGGCTTCTCATGCTCTAAAATCTTGGGTCTGATCCACCATAGGCCGTCCCCTTGTGCAGTCACCGATACTGGTATAAGGGTGGTGTGAAACACTAACCAAATAAATCAGAATGGTGTAGGGCACCAGAGACCCATGCCCCTCACCTTGCCCTTCTGCTGCAGGTTCTCCTGGCCAAACGCAAGTCTGATGGGATGTCTTATGCTGTGAAAGTCTTGCAGAAGAAATCCATCCTAAAGAAAAAGGAGGTATATTATGGAAGAGCCTCTGAGGAGGGGAGGAGGCTTTTATTTCTCTTTCAGGTGCTTTTCCTTTATGATAAAAGCAGGGCACGCTAGTGGGTCTGCGCTGCTTCCTCTAGTAGCCGTTGGTGTGCATCCTTGGCTGACCCTCACTTTTTCAGGGGGCTCCTTTGAATGAATGCGGTGCAGATGAAAGGAAGGTTGTACAGACCTGGCTTAAGCATGGTACAAACGAGCTCTGCCGCTGCTCAGTCCTTGCCCATCCAGCCCCTATGTTCTGCGACTGTTAACAATATTCCTTGGCTGCATCCAAACCAAACCCTGGGCCTGGCCCCGCAAACACTAGCGAGCATAGCGCTTACAGCTGAGAATAGCCCCCTTGGCATCACTGAGACTACGCAGTGTTGTAGGCACTGGACCTGTGTAGTGTACCCAGGAGCAGGCTCTAGGCCGTCAACTGTGGGTGCTAGTGCATGCCACAACGTGGAGCATGTGTGTGTTGTGATGTGCCACGGCGATGCTGGGGGGTGGGGGAGAGACGGAGGGGGAGGAATTGGCAAACAAGGTTCTGGAAGAATCCTGCTTGACAAGCCTTCGCTTGCTAGTCCAGTCGGGCTCCAAGGCATCCTTCAGGGGGACTGGGGATTGACCTTTGGGCTCCTCTGCCTACTGACTCCCAGGAACTGTCAGCTGGCCTCAGAATGACTAGAAATCCCAGGGCTTTGTGGAGAACCTTCTCTTTCAAGATATCTCCGTGCTAGGTGGCTGCTCGCTGAAGAGACTCTGGAACGACGCTAACTTATGTCTTAATACCTCTTGTATGGCTCTGTGCAGCAAACCCACATTATGGCGGAACGCAACGTGCTGCTGAAAAACGTGAAACATCCTTTCCTTGTGGGACTCCACTACTCTTTCCAGACCTCCGAGAAGCTCTACTTTGTACTAGACTACGTAAACGGAGGGGAGGTGAGCACAGGTGCAGCTGTCGCTTTAGAGTCGCGCTTTACACACTAAACCGTCCCACACTTACTCTCTGCAAACCTCCATAGTCACGTGGGTTGCTGGCATTCAGATAGGCTTCAAATATCCTTCACCTCCTTGTAGGAGGAGCCAAACTGATTTTGGGGAGGGGCAGCGTGGGAGAGGACTGCTTCCAAGTAATCAACAGGCTCTTTCATCTCTGTTTTAGCTCTTTTTCCATCTGCAACGGGAGCGCTGTTTCCGTGAACCTCGTGCCCGCTTTTATGCTGCTGAAGTAGCCAGTGCAGTAGGGTACCTGCATTCCTTGAACATAATCTACAGGTAGGATGCATGTCCCTGGTGTGTGTAGCAGGTGCCAGTAGCTCTCCCCCCACAGGCTGCACCTATGTGTATAATATTGGGGAGGGGCAGGACACTACTTGATATTCTAACAGCGCAGTCACGGTAAAAGGGACTCTCCTAAAAGCAAAGTGCAGAACTACCAGCTGATGAGCTCCCTGGGCAGGGCTGTGTAGTTGTACTGAACTAAGCATCCACCTTCAGAATTGCACTCTTGATCCAGGATCTCCCATGCATTTCAGACTTGCAAATGCAGCATCTCCTTGAACCCCTGACAGGGAAATAACCCATCCCCTGATTTCCCTGTTTCAGTTCTTGAATGGGGCTTTGGCACCGGAGATGATGGGGTGAAGCTGGCTTGATCTGTTGTGAACGGGAGGAGAAGGCAGTTATTACAGCATGTGAGAAGTGACGTCTCCAATCAGGAAATTGAAGAATGTTTCCCGCAGCAGCTGTAACTCTGCCACCCTGTGTGCTCACATACTAAAGCATATCCCGAACAGCCTCTCTAGCCTTACAAAAATGCTAACATTTATATATAAACCCCAGGCCTGTGCTGATTCACAGCTGCTGTGGGAGCTATAACTCTAAAGATCCTGACTGGCTTTGGGGTTCTCCCAGATCTCAATGAGCCAGATTGTCAAAAGTGCTCAACAGCCAGCAGTCCCCCTCTTCTCAGCTGGAGCTGTTGTCTGCTGAGCTCTTTGGAAAACCTGGTTCAACATCCCCCCTTTCTATTCTTCTAGGGACTTAAAACCTGAAAACATCCTCTTGGATTGCCAGGTATGTTCAGCTCTCTTGCAAACATGCCTGCTTCCTGCATTCTCTTCAACATTTTTCATGCATGCTAGCTTTAATGGCTTGGGTATGGCAGAGAGAGAGACAAACATGAGTAATTGCTTCCTCCGTTTTCACCACCTCCCCGCCCCGAATAACCTGGTTTATTCCCAAATGCATGCAGTAGGGGGAGCCACAACACTGACTTGTAAAGCCAACAGTTCTATTGACTGTGCATACACCTGCATTCTCCCGGTACTCTGTCGTTTCTCAGAGATCTGATGGTACATTCCAGCACTAACCTGTGGACAAGCTTTCGATATGGCAGGTCTAGACTTGAGCATTGTAAAGCCCTACCAAGCAATTCCCTGGACTAGAGGAGGGCTAATTGTTCAACTGATCGTGGTGCCGTGCTGATCTGTCTGGCCAGTTTCATTGATACACACACGGGCCTGGCAAAATTTGATTTGGACTTTTTAAAAATAATTTTGATAGGTATCAACTTTTAAACTTTCACAGTTGCAGGAAATCATGGGGGAGTCAGGCAATGGAGGGAGATCAGGCAATAATTATGTAATGGCCGTAGACACTGAGATTCAAAAAGTTAAAGCTTTATAGCTATTAAAACACAAATTGTTAATATTGCATGTCAAAATAGACAAAGTAAATATCCCTAAATAAAACTCTGATAAGTTCCTCCAGCAGCATTTTTCTTAAATTTTGACTATTACAGATGGAAATTTATATTTTTCCATTAGTTTGTCTGTACATTGTGAAATTGACATTTACGGATAAAAATCAAATCCTTCCAAGCCCACATTTAAACCACATATTTGTGAGAAATCTCCCGTCAGATTGCGTGTTCAATCTGTTTGTATGTATAAATGCTGAACAGTTGGGAAGCTGAAAGGTGCATGTGAAAACAAAGGGGGCTAGAAATCCATCCGCCCAGTCAAAGAGAGCTTGATTAGGCTGAAATCCCTTCTCCTCTTCAGGGACACATAGTACTGACAGACTTTGGACTTTGCAAAGAAGGAATGGAGCAAGAAGAAACGACATCGACTTTTTGTGGCACTCCAGAGGTACAGCATGGGCATCTTGACAACTTTCTTGTTAATTGGGAGTTACTTAGACACTAACTGCCTGAGTTGTGGGAGCTGCAGGCGGTCAAATCCTCACACGGGTCAGTGGGAGCTGGGGGTATTCAGCACCATGGAAAAATTGGAGATCAAGATCTTAGATGGTCTCTGCCCCTTTTTTGGATGTGCATGGTGCTGAATATGCTGACATACTGCTAAGAATCCTGAAAGGTACCACGAGGCTAACATTTCCTGTTTGTTCCCCATTCCTGCCATATCAGTTGGGTCCCACCTAGTTCTTATTAACCTTTCACAGTAACACTGCTGTCCCCTGCTCCTTTGCCTTCCCCCACCTACACCTTGCATTCCCACTGCAACTGGAGGGAAAGGGGGTAAACCAGATTGAGGCCTTGTTCTCACTGCTGAAAAACACCCTTTATCTTGGGGCAACTAATGGGTCCAAGTATCCTGAAGTAAAAACACAGTGAAGACCAGGCACTTCAGTTTTATCACAAGGTCAATTAGGCGAGGCCTGCCCTGAAGTGTCTTCACTGTGTTTTTACCTC
>ML675625.1:6929872-6965438 GCA_007922155.1 Mesoclemmys tuberculata
CCCCCCCCCGAGACTGTAGGTCAAGGGTAACTCACCCTGTCCCCCTCCGCCCTGTGCCACCCTCCTATGGAGACAGTAGGTCAAGGTGCACCACCCCATGCGCTATGCCACTCTCCCTCCCCCACGGAGACAGCAGGCAAGGGACAGACTCCTCTAGCCCCCTGTGCATTGTGCCTCCCCCTACTATGGAGACGGCTTTATTATTTATCTTCGCCCCAGTCCCGAACCAGTGCCCCATTGTCCTAGGCACTGTGCAAACAGCCAGTCTCCGTCCCAAAGATGCATCTCTGCATTTAGGCCTGTTTTGCTGAGGCAGTGGTAAAAATGCCTCTGCAGCTACAGGCTGGTAGTGTAGTTAGGGTGATGAGAAACTGTCCAGAAAATGCTAGTTTGGGACATAGCCTAAGGTTAACCAACTAACGGTCTGATTGTCTGTGATTGTGCTTCAACCTTGACTTCCAAGAGACTACTGCTTGAGGCCAGAAGTTGTAGCTATTTATTTTATTTATAGAATGCCAAAGGTGTGGTACCTGCTTTACAGCAAGCAGACAAGGTCCTTGCCCCAAATTGCTTAGATAAGGGGTTCGTTCTTCGGAAACAACAAAGAAATGATATTAAACGGAGAGCGGCAATCTCTTATGATTTTTCAGTACAAAATGTTAGTGAATCTGATATGAATTTTCAAGTACATATATTGAGGAAACAAAATGAAAAAGTGTGGGTGCATCTTGGGATGTTACCTCTCTTTTTTTTTATTGCAGAGGGATATTCCTTATCATAGGCTTTAGTTTTATATTTCTGTCCCTATGTTTAAAATTGCAGCAGAGGTTTTAAATAACAGTAAAGAGATTTTAGGCCTAATTCATCTTGTTCAGAAGTTCCATTCCTGCACTAACACATTCCACACCAGTCAGCATCTACCTGCATGTATTCCTTATTCAGAGACTGGTCTGAAAGAGTATCTTTTTTGCTTTTCCTTTCTGATTTTGGTTCTGTCCTTTCATTTTATTATTGAGGTCTCTATGGAGACAGAGCTTCGGAACACCATAGTCTTCAATGCATCCAAAAAGGAGATTTTCACTGTCAACAGTGGTTACAAGTCTTTGCAGAAGAGGCTTCGCAATAAATGGAAGATACAGAGGTGAGTGATTTTTTTCAGCTTTCTTTGTCATGCTTTGTAGCACAAGAATGAAACTGACATCAACAAGTAATTAAATGTAAGCTAACTGAGATGGGACCATTTTAATGCTGACTTTGGGGAGTAAGTCATAATATAGAAATGTTTGGGAACATTAATAGAAAATTAAAATAATTATTTCCTTTGGTTCTACCTAGTGGCATTCGTTATAGCTCTGCTGTTGAATGATGTTAGAGGACTTTATTTTGAGCTTTCAGATACAGTGGTAGTGGAGGGGAGAGAGCTTAGTTGATAATGGTAAGGTTCCAAATGTTTGTGTTCTAGTCTGCATTGCATGGAATATCTAACGATAGGCAAAAATGTCAAGATAATTTGAACCCTAGCCTTTGTGCATCAAGTTTATGGTATTGGGCACTCATCTGCTATAATTGGAATTAAAACACAGACAAATAAAAATAGTGGGGCTGATTGTCAGCTGATGTAAATTGCCATAGCTCTAGTAAAGCCGAGCTGCAGCAATTTGCATGAGCTTGGATCTGCCCCAGTGTCTTTCTAGAATACATATTTTCCTTCATCAGTTCAAATTTAGAGTTATTTATTTGGGATAATATATCAAGTTAAACCAAAGTAAACAGATGTAAAGTGACTTGCTTTGTGTTTCTCTGCCTGGTTCCTTACCTAAGGTGCAGTTCGGGATTAAGTCATGGACTGTATCTAAAATTACAGTTTAATGTGTCTCTTTATTAACTTATTCACAGTTTAAAAGATGAGATCACATCCGAGAAGCTAGCTGGGGTAAAATTGTGGATTACAGCAGGACCCAGAGAGAAGTTCACTGCAGCTGAGGTAAGAAATATTCATAAAGAAGCAGAAAAGCCAACAATGGTTTGCAGATTAGTTATGCTTCCAGATTTGCTAAGGAAGACAGAAGAAAGATAGCACAGAACATTCTATAATAGCATTGTAGTTTGGGAAAGCCTGTTTTACATACATTTAGATTTGAATGCTTCTTGATCTTACCAGATCAAGTTGGTTGCAAGTAGCTGAAACCACTTATGTCTCATTTCTGTATAGCCTTTGGGTATTGTACTTAGCACATCTGATTGTGTTCTTGTGTTTTTTCTTCTTATTGTTTTAGTTTGAGGTTCTGAAGAAGTATCTAGAAGAGGGTGGGGATATCCTGGTGATGTTGGGAGAAGGTGGTGAATCCCGCTACGACACCAATATTAACTTCTTGTTAGAAGAGTATGGAATCATGGTCAATAATGGTAACTTGAACTTTGTAGATGCAAACTGCATACAGTATAAATTAGGATTTCAAAGCCACTTCCAGTATAAGCCTTCTTTTTCCTCCACCGTTTATATCTTTCAGAAGAAAAAAAAATACTCTGTGAGCTGTAATTCCATATTCATTCTCAACCCCACAGTGATTTTCTTTGCAGCCTAGTAAAATTCCATTCAGCCATTCTTGTAATATCCAAGTGTAAATAAGCAGTGTGTCCTCACCAAGTAAGACATTTTTTAGATGTTTTAGTAGCAGTTGGGTAGTGGGTTCACTCTTTCTTGCAACAGAGTGGTGTTGAGTTCATCATAGTTTTGGAAACCTCTAAAGCATATAATAAAAGTTTGAACTTGTTAAACCAGATTTAAAAAAAAAAAACCTGGACTCCATGTCTCTGCTTGCAAATAATTGCAGGTTCAAGTGAAGACAGATAGGCATATGATTGTGCCTGCACATTAGGTGATTAGGTGTCTGCATATCTTCATCTGAACCTTTAAATAAGTGTTCCCAAAGTCTTTTGATGCCCGAAGCTGCAGGTCCAAAAAGGGGCCACAAGTTAAGGCTTTTCTAAGTTATGCTGGGAACCAACTAAGCCCCATGGTTGTGGCATTAAAAATGCCATATGAATCGCACTCACATCTCATCGCTCTCAATCTCGTGTTCTAAGCACTAGACATACAGCCTCCATAAAATGTTTAAATTCTTTCTTTTTTCTTTAAGATGCTGTGGTGAGAAATGTATATTATAAGTACTTTCATCCTAAGGAAGCCTTGGTCTCCAATGGAGTTTTGAATAGGTAATTGTTTTGGGGATACAAACCTGTGAGTAATAGTGTTGCAAATCCATGTAACTTTAATCAGATTTGTGGCTCCACCTCTTCTAGGGAAATCAGCAGAGCTGCAGGGAAAGCAGTGCCTGGGATAATAGACGAAGACAACAGTGGAAATGACTCACAGTAAGTGTCTTCCACACCAGCCTCTTCACTATTATACTAAATCTTTCCTCTGAAGTGTTAAATTATTGGACCAGGGCAATGACTGAATGCTTCTCTTGACTCTCTGTTTCTATTGAGATGTCCTAGTGCATTTCTTGGTCTTGCTTCTCAAGCTTCAAGCCCAAGGCCTGGTCTACGTTAGAGAGGTTTTTCAATAAAAGTCAACTTTTGTCAACAAAACAGTGCTGGTATACAGACTAGTCACCTCCCCCTCTGACAAAACTGCCCTGCTTTTTCAGCAAAATAAACTCCCCTCAACAAGAGACGTGGGGCTTTATCAGCAGAGCTAGGGCAACACAGTGTCAGTGTAGACACTGAGTCCCCTTAGAGTGGTGGAGAGGCTGTCATATTTGGCAGAGCAGTGAAATTGACAAATAAATGGACAGCTGGAGTCCGGCTCTGGACTGGAAGCTGGATCAGGAAGCTGTTGGGCTTGGAACAAGGGCAGTTGCTGCTCAGATTTCAGCTGGGAGGGCATCGGAGGATGCCTCCCGGCTGCAAGCCCGGGGAGCGGGAGGCTGTCCCCCGGCTATGAGCCAGTGTGCAGGCAGTTGCCACCCCGCTGTGAGCCAGGGCGTGGGAGGCTGTCCCCCAGCTCATGGGGCATGGGAGACTGTCTCTTGGCTCATGGGAGGCTGCTGCCCAGCTTCCTAAGGTGAAGGCAGCTGCTACTTGCCTCCTAGCTGAGACCGTGTGGGACCAGGGAGTGGGCTCGGGTGCAGCCCACAGGGAGCCCGGGAGCCTGTAGGCTCCTGGCATGGAGCCTGGAGCTCCCCACACTGCCTCTTAGGTTGGTGGAAGTCGTCCTAGTGAGGACGCACTCCATTGACCTAAGAAAAGCAGTGTGTACATAAGCCACCGCTGTAATTATAGCGGTTGCTGAAAGTTGACATGTTTTATGTCAACTTATTTTCTTAGTGTAGGCCTAAAATAAGTGAATTCTTTAGCAACACTTGCCAGGCTGTCAAAGAGTCATTCAAGAGACAGTCAAAGAGTAATAGTGATGGGTTTTGAAGGGAGTCCTAAATGTTCCTCCAGTCCAGACATGTGGAATATGATCTGGGACTCTTTCTAGTCAGCAAGATTTCAAAAGTGTGCTTTTGTGAGCATGCACCGTCCCTAACACAAGTCAGGATTTATGCACACACACCATGACTTGTATGTGTGCCAAAGCATGCATTTGAAAATCTGAGCCTCAGCTTGGTTAATATTGCTAATGCCTCTGACTCCAAAAAAACAATGCAGGATTGAACATCAATCACTGATCAGGAATATCATTAACAAATCTAAAATCTAGTCTTGGAAATTTAGCAGACACTAATAAAGGGCTTGAATTTTTTGCAGGGCTCTCACTTTTGTGTATCCATTTGGTGCCACATTGAATGTTATGAAACCAGCAGTGGCTGTTCTTTCTACAGGATCGGTCTGCTTTCCACTCAACAGACCCATTCTGGCTTTTTACCATTATAAGGTACAATGCTGCATGAAATAAGCTATCCATCCCCCAGTAAAGAGATATTACTATATTGTATGGCAGATCCGCACACACCTGTTTCTGCTCCCAGTGCGTCTACAAACACTTGAACCTGTCTGACAATTCTTGATTCTTTTTTTGTGGAAAGCTGTATTGTAGAGTTCAAAGAAGAAAAAGGTTTGATCACCACAAAAGTTTGCGTACTTCACCCCCCCCGCCAGGTTTTGTTTTTTATTTCCAGTTTGACTATCTTTGCACCATTTAGGAAGTGAGATTATCAGTTCAGCTGCATAAATAGGCATTTTGGGTTAAGGACTATCACCCTCTTGGAACTGAAGAAGATTTTGTATCCATGATCTTAGCCATTGGCTTTGGTTTGGTGCTTGCTAGTTTGCAAACATTTCTCCATAATAAGTACTAAGCAATTCTTAAATTTAATGGTTAATATGTTAAAAATGAATTTTTATATTTGGTGTCTTATTGATGTAGAGACTTCTCTAAATGTGCACAAAGTTACATGTGCATGTCATGGGTAAAATAGACTCCATAAAGCATAAGAGACAATAATAGTGCATGAAGTTATATTATTATGTTGCCAGTTCATCTAAGATGGGTGAGATATGGGCAACACTTGCCAAATCACAGCTTGCTTACTTCCATGGCAAGCAAAGTCAGAACAGTTTTCTCATCCACCACCCCACTTACATTTATGGAGCAATTTATGTTCATACATGTGGTCAGCTTGAAATCACATGCACAACCATACATTTCTATATTATGTTAATCGTCAAGTCACGTAAAGCCTTGTACCCCTGGAATCAGAACCTTATCAGTTACAATTGCGTTTCAAAACTGCTTTTGTTAAGCTGGGTTCTAGCACTCTTTCCTTGACTAGTGTAGACAGGAATATTTTATCTGAGAACCATAATAACAAAACTCTATGGCTTAAACCCTAAAGTGTTTATCCCAATCCCTGGGTAGTCTGTTGCATAGTTTAATAACTGAAGTCTAACAGGACTGTCAGATTCTAGATCATACAGGCCAGGGAAACTGAATCAGAAATGTAAATTTAAACACAGTTGCTGCTGGCATGTTTCTGTCACAAAGGAGACTGGGCGTAAGTGAGTAATACACTAAAATTTAATAAAAAGACCTTTTAAAAATGTATGTTACCTCCCTAAATTTCTGAATGTCTGTTTCTTTGGCTCTGATGTAGTGAGAAAATTTTAATTGAAAACTTAACTGTGAGATGAGAGCCTGATAATCCAAAGCCAGTCTTTTAAATTGATGTAGGCATACAATTGTATGTGCAAATCAGGTAACTGCGCATGCTCATCCATCTAATTCATAATCGGTGTGTGATCTGATTTCACTGCACAAGTGAAATGGCTTGTGTATTTTGGGTGCACGATAGCGTGCCTCAACTGCATGGAAATCTGGCCCTTGATTCTCAACAAAACTGCCATTGATCTCATGACAATTCTGCTTCTTTCCTCAAATGGGGTAAGAAAATGTTTTTTCCATCATTTACTCTCCCTGCCAATCTCCCTTTTGATATAATAGTATGAAAAGACAAGAAGGTAGAATTGATCTTTAATTAATTAAATTTTTTTTCCTATTTAGCTGGAGGAAATTATAGACAAAATGCTGGAAGATGAAGCTGAAGACAATGGTAGAATCTCTGTCAGAGCAGAGAAAAGGATTAGAAAGAAAATATATAATCTGTTTGAGAGAAGTGAGGTAGGGAAAAGAATAGCAATGTATAATAGAACAATAGATAAACATAATAGGGAAATCACAAAGGCGAAGTGAATGAGGCGTTTTGAGAACAAATAAGAGAAATATCCAGAACTCAGACTTGGTAGTAATGGGAATTACCCTTGCATCTGTTGGAAAAGTAATACAGCAATATTCAAAATTTCCAATAAGATCTTGGAATTAATTGGGAACAACTTTTTGTTTCAGAAGGTAGAGGAAGCAGCCAGGCGGACAGCCATTTTAGCCTTGATTCTGACTGATAGAGGAAAAAAATGGCTGTGAATTTAAAGTTGGAGGCAGTTTGGGTGAAAGTGATCAATAAGTGATAGATTTCATGTTTATAAGGAAAGGACGGAGTGAGAACAGCAGAATAAGGACAATGGACTAAAAAGCAGATTTTAACAAACTCAGAGGGATACGGTCCCATGGGAAGAAAATGTAAGGGAAAAATGAATTCAGACGAGCTGGCAGTTTCTCAAGGAGACACTGTTTAAAGATGCAACAACAAATTATCCTGATGTGAAGGAATAATAGCAAGAATAGTAAGAGGCCAGCATGGCTCCATCAGGAACTCTTTAATGACCTGAAAACCTAAAAGGACTTCTACAAAAAGTGGAAAAATGGACAAATTGCTAAGGAGGACTACAGAATAGCATAAGCATGTAGGGGCAAAATCAGAAAGACTAAGGCACAAATTAGTTAAACGTAATAAGGGACATAAGAGGCAATAAGAAGAGGTTCTTTAAATACATTAGGAGTAAGACAAAGATGAAGGAAATTGTAGGTCTCTCTTTAGCAGAGAAGGAAAGTGCTTAACAGACAACATCAAGAAGGCTGAGGTATTTAATGCCTGTTTTGCTTCAATTTTCACTAAAAAGGTAAATTGTGAAAAGATTTGTAACACAATTAATAACCAGAAGGGGGAAGGAATGTAAGCCAAAACAGGGAAAGGACAGATTAAAGAATACAGTAAAACCCCATTTATCTGAGCTTCCATTATCCGGCTCTCAATATTAACTGAACCACTAGCGCACAAACAAGAACATGAGAAGCTCTTTGCTCTTTCTCTGAATTATCCTAACTTTTGATTATCCGATCTGGCCCTGGTCCCAATTAGATTGGATAAACTGGGTTCCACTGTATTTAGATAAGTTAGATGCATTCAGATCAGCAGGGCCTGAATACAGATCATCCTATGGTATTTAAGGAACTAGCTGAAGCAATATTGGAACCATTAGGGACTGTCTTTGAGACCTCATGGAGGTCCCAGAGGACTGGAGAAGGGCAAACATAGTACCTCTCTTTAAAAAGAGGAACAAAGAGGATCCAGGGAATTATAGACCAGTCAGCCTAACTTTGATACCTGGAAAGATATTGGAACAAATTACTGGGCAGGTAGTTTGTAAGCACCTGGAGGGTATTAGGGTTATAAAGAATAGCCCCCATGGATTTGTCAACAACAAATAATTCAAAACTAACCTAATTTCCTTCTTTGTGAAGATGACTGGCCTAGTGGATAGGGAGGAAACAGTAGAAATAATGTATCTTGATGTTTATACCTTGATTTCGTAAGCAAACTAGGGAGATGTGGTATAGATGAAGTTACTATAGGACAAATGTGTAAGTAGTTGAAAATCTGTACTCAGAGTAGTTATCAATGGTTTGCTGTCAAACTGGGAGGATGTATCTAGTGGAGACCCACAAGGATCAGTCCTAGGTCCGGTACTATTCAATATGTTTCTTAGTGACTTGGAAAATGGGATGGAGAATATGCTTATTAAATTTGCAGATGATCCCAAGCTGGGAGGGTTTGCAAGCACTTTGGAGGACAGGATTAGAATTCAAAATGACCGTGACAAATTGGAGAGTGAGTCTGAATTCAACAAGATGAAATTCAATAAACATAATTGCAAAGTACTACACTTGAAGGAAAAATCAAATGCACTAGTACACAATGGGGAATAAATGGCTAGGCAGTAGTACTGCAGAAAAGGATCTGGGGGTATAGTGGATCGCAAAGTGAATATAAGTCAGTGTGGTGCAGTTGCAAAAAAGGCTGATATCAGTCTAAGGTGTATTAACAGGAGTGTTGTATATAAACATGGGAAGTAACTGTTCCGCTGTACTCTGCACTGGGGAGGCCTTAGCTGGAGTACTGTGTCTAGTTCTAAGCACCACACTTCAAGAAAGAGGTGGAGAAATTCCAGAGAAGAGCAACCAAAATGATAAAATGTTTAGAAAACCTGACCTATGAGAAAAGGTTTAAAAAACTGGGCATATTTGGTCTTGAGAAAAGAATATTGAGGGGGAACTTGATATATCTTGAGATATGTTAAGTGTTGTTATAAAGAGGACAGTGATCAGTTGTTTTCCATATCCACTGAAGGTAGTGCAAGAAGTTATCTGCTTAATCTGCAGCAAGGAAGATTTAGGTTTGATGGAAAATCTAACTATAAGGATAGTTAAGCACTGGGATAGGCTTCTGAGGGAGTTTGTGGCATCCCCATCATTATAGGTTTTAAAGAACAGTTTAGATAAACGCCTGTCAGAGTCCAGAGATGATTCTGAAATTCCCTAGGATACAATCTGGACTGTTGAATAGCTGTGTCCCCTCAAATCTCCAACCTGAGGTGCCTTTTACATTGCTTCACTGGTAGAGCAACCACTCCTGGTCCTGCTCATACATAGCCTCTAACATGTAAAATCAGTCCCAGTTGAATTACATGAATGCTGTGGCCAGTCACTCATGAATTACATACAGGGCGACACCAGCAACTTCCCAGTCTCAGACCTTCCCCCAGAAATGTGCGTCTTGTACTGCCCAGCACTCTACTGTACTATGCAAGCTCATCTAAAGTCTGTCATTTCTTCGATGGAAAATGATATGCACAAACCATTTTATTTCAAGTGGAGGTTCCCAACACTTCTTAACACACTGCTTTAGATAAAACAGTAAAACAAGTTTCTTAACTACAGAAAGATTTTAAATGATTACAAGTAATGATTACAAGTAAAAGTCAGAATTGGTTATGAAGAAAATAAAAAGATAAAATGCAGACTGATATCTAATTTAGCACTCTAAATGGATTTAAAGCAAAAGTTTTTCTCACTGTATGCTCTTTACAGTCTTTACTGGCTAGAAGACTGTAGACCAGGACGCTTCCCCCACAGCATTTCTTCAGGCATTGTTGCAGTCATGAGCAGAGAGTGGTGGAGTGGAAAGAGGTGATTTTGGAGCCTCTTTCTCATTCTTATACCTCCCTTCCCCCTTATATCTCCAGCTGGGGTTCAGGCGAGTCAGTCTGTTTACAAAGAAAACCCCCAGATTTTCTATTGCCACTATGTAAAGTTCTCGCTCACTCTTCTTCCTGCCAAAGAATGTCCGCTTACTCAGGTAATAGCTCATGATACTCCATTTGACTATAGTGATATCTGGCCAGGGCATTAGCGTGTCTTTTGTCTCTGAAAACCTGGTTTGGGCCTGCTTATATAACTTTGGAACATGTCACAGCAATGTTATACTGTAGAATCTTATAACTTTACAGTGTTAACACACACGTTTACCAGGACAGTACTGTTCAGCAGATACGAGTTTTCAACTGATACAAGGCGTACTTTGTACAAAATGGATCATAGTTTTGGTAAAAGGATGAACATAAGAGAGTATAGTCTGTTACAATGATCTAGGTGTATTTGGTCTTTCACAGAGGACTGGACTAGACCTCTCGCAGTCCCTTCCATCTCTTCATTTCTATGATTCTCGTAAACAGTAACAGCTGAGGATGCTATCTAGCTAAAATGCTGTAGGGGACAGAAGTCACTTGCGTTAGGTTGCTTCATTTTCTGGGATCCTTTACTAAGCAGGAGCCAAATAGAAAGCACAAGCATTCCATTCATGGTCAGAAATTTACCATTATGCCTATCCTTCGCTCCGCAGAAGTAAACCGGAACCTCGTCTGAAGCAACGTCAAGCTCTTTGCTACTGCAGTTTGTATGGTTACATTTGCTATGAATTTTAATTTTGGTGCCCACAAGAAGTATTACTGTTTGTTGTGCTGTATTGAAAATTTACTTTTTTGAAGGGGTAGTTCGGTGTCCTTTTACAGAATTCTTCATGTGACATTTTTAATTCAGCTAACTAAATACACTTGTCTGCATCGTTTGTAACACTGCTTATGAAGATCAAAAATTGTTATGCCTTTCCTTTGTTAGCTTTCAAAGCCCCAGGCTAGCTAGGCTGACTTCCACGCATACCTCACTCTTGCATGTACTGACTGTGAACTACTCAAGAAAGGTGCACATGAGATTAGCTATGTATTAATCTCACTTAAGATCTTATTCTTTCTTGCTCTTTTCATGAGTAGTTTTTTTAAGGAGTTAAAAACGCCAATAAAATACATACAATTCACTTGTTGATGTAATCTTATTCATTGCTCTTATTTGTGGATTGCCCATGAAATGTGTCTCTAATCCTACTAATGTAGAGCAATACTTTTTAAGGCATATTAAAGAATAAACCTGCTAAAGGAATGCATTTATTTTATACTAATGCTACACATTCAAGAAATTGCCCTTTTGCAAGTTGTTGTATCTACTTCTTGTTCCAAAGTTCCCCTTGTCTTTTAATTAAAATAACTTAATAGTTTAGCGCATGGTATGAATCCTCTCAAATATTTGTGTTCTGAAGTTTTTTTGATATGTTAACTTCGTTGACAGAACCAAGGTGGAAAGATGGCAGTGTTGGGATCTTGCCACATGTTCAGTGACCAATATTTGGATAAAGAAGAGAACAGCAAGATCATGGTAGACTTTCTAAAAACTGTATTTTTTTAATTATCATTAGTCTTTTCATAGCATTCACAAACACACCAACCCTTACAGTTTGTTCCCAGAAATTTCACAGATACCAGAACTGCTACCAAACAGTTGGGAGATGAAGCAGCAGATTTGGCGTTGACATAGTGAGGGAAATTTTCAAAGGCATGGATAGCAGTTGGGCATCTAACTGTGTATGTTGCAAAACGGAATTCTGTAAAGCCTTTTCTGCTTCAGCCCTCCTGACCACCATTTTGTTTAAAATATGCAGTCATTTTTTTGGTCATTATATAGCCGAAGTTTGTTACAGCTACAAATGTGGCAACACAATTAATAATACTTGCTACTTACTGCTCCATTTATTTAAAGATCACAAAGTGTTTCACAAAGATTGGTATGCATCACCTTCGTTGTCTGCGTAAAAGAAAAGGAATTGTATTAAGTGACATGGGCATTCACAGAGCAATTAAATGACATGCCACTGCTCATGTGAAGATTCAGGGGTAGCTCTTGGAAGAGAATGTTGGTATTACAATCATTCCTTTGTTCTAATCACTAGATAACACTGTTCTACTTGATCCAGAGTATTAGGCAGTTTGTCTACACATTCTTTCAGTTTCTGTATGTTTTAATTTGTAACACAACTTTTGTAGGTTCATTTGTTAACTGCATCTTGAGCTTCATGTGCTTCTCTGTATGTTGTCCTTTTAAAACAAATATAATGAAAGGAGTATTCTGATTGGCTAATGGATTTGCATTTAACTATACAAATTGGATTTGCATTGTTATACAAATACATGTTATGGACATAAGGCCAAATTAACCTCTCTAAATTAATGCAACTTAGTTGACATCAGTAAAGTTACACTGGCTTACATCAACAGTTTGTCCCCAGGGTCCTTGCCCAAGTACAGTAGCTAGCAATCTCTACTATTCAAGTATTCTCTATTAAAGTACAAATCAGCAATCATTTGCCCATTATTACATTTTTCAAGAGCATTTATGCACTTCATATGCCCACATTTTTCAGGTGGATGAACAGAATTGGTTTTCATCCTCGTGCTTTGCAATTCACTTGCACCCAGTTAACATGCACACTTTGCCATGTTTTGTTGCTTCAGTAAGTAATATGAATACTCTTCATATTACTAGTTTTCTCCCCCGATATTCTTTATTGTGTTATCTAGCACTTTCACATTTATGCCTTCTCTTCCATCAAGTGGATTTGCCAAGGAGTTTTGAACTGTTTTAGCACTATAGTAAATTATTCAGACACTCCAAAAACCTAATACACATATGTGCTTCCCCAGGATGTGCTTTTCCAGTGGCTTACAACAACAGACATCCATTTAAATCAGATTGATGCAGAGGACCCTGAGGTAAGAGACATTCATCATGTGATAGCTAATAATCTTTTAATCCACCTGGACTGGAATTACAGAAGTTTCTGCCAGCACATTTAAAGGCTGTATCCATGTTCTTCTTACAGATCCCTTACAAGTTTTATTTCATTCTCAGGTGTAAAAATTCTTTTCAGACTGAAACTTGGTAACTCAGATCTCTACCTAGCAGGGGATTTTGTTAGATATATTCTAAAAGTGTATAATAAATGAAAATCAAATGAGTAAATAACATGTCAATTGCCACTGAATGAAAATAACAAGAAGACATTATAATACAGTTACAGTCTCACTTAAACCCCTGTGATCTGGAGTCTCATAGGTCAGGATTCAGTTCTCATTATCTAAGCTCTTTGAGACGACAGCAGGGACAGTAACCTTGATGTTCTAGTCAAGCTTTTACCTAGGTTTTTTACATTGAATTCTGAACTCAAATGTTCAGCATTTTAGAGATATACATAAGAACAAACAGCATTTTAATGTAGCTTGTAATGTGGCTTTTGTTGTTGGTATTGCATCCAAATGTTGTAGTGAATGAACTTCAGGGACTCAAAAACTGAAACTGTGTTAGGGGAATTTTGGAGATATCCCTGGCATTTTTGCCACATGTGGATTAGGATTCTCTGCAGTATTAGGATAGTGATTCATCATAAAATGTCAGCCATGGAGATGTCTGCGTCCAGTTTGCCACTGGTTATCATTCCCATTTGCTAAATTTTTTTTAGTTTAAATTAAATTTCATTGAGGAGATCACTACTCCAGTTAGATATTTTTGCATTTCTGCTCTGAGCCCTCACACTTCAGGGGCAAGTATATAGCAAATAGAACATTTCTATGAATGTATTTTCTTTTACTTGGAAATAGTTTACACACATAAGGGAAGGGGGAATTGCTTCTATAAATAATGCACACAAGTTAGCCTTAACTTTAATTTGTCAAACTTGCAATTCATTAATCAGCAGCAGAATTGGCACACTGCACACACCTGCTAGTTCCTGAAGCACAAAGAGTGTGGAACAGCAGTCTTTGGCCATTGACTTCAGAGCACCATGGAGTGAGCTGCCTTCAGCCTCTCTTACCAAGTGAAAGACAGGGAAATTCAAATGTAGCATCCCTTCTGCAATTGAAGCAGCATTACACAGAAAAGACAAAGATTCAGGTTTGCCTTGGTGCAAGACACCCATTACTGTAAAATAAAATGTACACATTGGTTTGAAAATATGTATTGCTGATAACACAGTTCAGTCGATTGCAACATCTTTGCTTTAATGTCTCTTTGTTTCTGTTTTGTATCTTTGTATAATTGTGTCCACTTTCTTTTTACATAAAACTAAATAGTTAGTTGTTTGTGACATTCTTAAACCAAATATTGTGGTCTGTATTGTGAAGAGTCACCGGGGGGAGGGGCCGGATATTGTAAATGGAAGTTAAATCATTCTTTCTATATGAGATATTTTTTAAGTAAAGTAAAAATTGGGAGGAGCCTATTTCATGCTATTGAAATCCCCTTACTCACAGCAGTGTCATGGTGTTCAGATTTCAGACTATACAATGCTTCCAGATATAGCCACGCTGTCTGAGCGACTAAGAGTGTGTCTACAGGAGGGAGATGAGAACCCACGAGATTTCACAACCCTCTTCGATATGTCCATTTATCAGCTGGATACAACCTCCCTCCCTAAAGTTATCAAGTCAGCATCTGTGAAATTTTTGTTTGTGTTTTTTGTCTTATTCTGCATTTCCTCTTTGTGTGTGTGTGTGTAAGCATATGTATAATGAGGGAAACTCTTTCACCTCCTTACTGTATTATTGTAAGGTGCTTATTAGATGAATGCATTGAACTTCCACCCTGGGACACTTGGATTTAAACATGCCATAGGTCACAAATAGAAAAGCTGAGCAGTCTGTCTGCACTGTACTGGGTGCTTGTCTGTTTTCTAAAAGCAATTGCTTTATAGTTGTCGCAGAGATCAAAGTTACTGTGTAACTGTGGTAATTAAGGACCCATGACACATTTGGACAAATAGGGTGTTCATCCTAATGTCCTAGGCAAATTCAAATTTACAGCCTGCATGTAACACATGCAAGTGTAAACAGACAATATTATCATTTTCTCCCCTCAGACTTTGCATTTTTCTCAATTGCAGATCTTACGAACAGCTGAATGTGAAACATGAACCTCTCCAGCTCATTCAGCCTCAGTTTGAGACTCCCTTACCTGCGCTCCAGCCAGCTGTGAGTAATCTTACATGACCGAGTTTCTGATCGACACCTGAGATGTACAGAATCCACCTTGTAATGTGAACCTCTCTTTATTTTAAAGAGCTATGGAGGAGACAGAGAAACAATAGAGCATTACCCATTTGAGTGTCTTAGTACATGCCAGGGCCTGTCTTTTAAGAAGTAACACTCTTTATGGTCCTATGAAATTGAAAACAATAAAACCCCTTTAGTGCACACGGGATCAGCAAACCGAGACGGCTGCCGGCGGAACTCAGTATTTCTTGGAGATGTTAGAATACTCCTTACATCTAGTATTTTTGCAAGTCTTCCTAGTTGCTTTGAGCCAGTGGTGCCCAACCTTCTTAGTGTGAAGGCCAAACCTTATTTCAGAAAGGTTGTAGGGCCCCAGTCAGTATCTTAACAATTTCCCTAGGTTCAGGCAGTCAATCAGGCTCCCATCCTGCTCTCATTAGGGTTCCCACAAGTAGGCAACAGAACAGCCAGAGCTGCTCTCTTCTTTCTCCCCTCCTAGGTGAGCTCACAGCAGAGCTGTTCCTGCAGCTGCAAGGCAGGTTGTAGGAGGTGGTTGGGGACAGTGTCCCTTACCCCCATTCTTTAAAATTCACAAGATGTGGCTTACAGAGCACATCTTCAGTTTGCAACAAAATATATAATTTTTTTTTTTACATATGGCCTTTGAGGGACATAAGGCTGCAGGTCGGAAACCACTGCTTTAAGCAATTCTGAGTAGTGTTGGTAGTTTTTCCAGACAATCTTTGCCAGGCCTCAAAGAACAGCTTTCCAAATCAGGTCACTTAAACCAACAACCATCTTCCTTTCTGGAATATTTCAATGTAAAATTCAAACATCCATATTTTCCAGATTGCTTTTCATTCATGTGATGATAAGACTCAGTATTAATGCAGTGACTCTGATTGTGATGCCAAGTGGGATAAAAGTCAAACAATTCAAAATTAAATCCCATGTCAACCCCAATTAAAGTTGCATATTGCACATGTACTCACTGATACAAAATATTGCATACAGCATTAGTGTTTATGTGTAAGTGTATGAGCAATGTGGCTGAATGAAGGGTTCCCACAGCAACGAAACTGAGTTGCTTGACAGTTGGGAATTTAAAGTTTTGCCCATAACAGTCCATATTCTTGGGTCCTTTATTTCTGTGAGTAAATGCTCAGTGGATCTTGGCTGAAAGAATGGGGAATACTGGCTCTGTAACATCCTCAGCTCTGGCTCTATAGCATTTACTCTGTCAAATGCTATGTGGGTAGAAGGAGGCTGAGGCTCGATATTTGACCACCTGTCAGTCTTGTGGAGATTTGGGGTGTAAGTGAATGTCTTCTCTTAGTAAACTTTCCACTGGTGGGCCAGGAGAGCAGCCCATGAGAGCACAGCTCCTGCAGGGAAGAGCCCTGCATTGAAAGCCTTGGCGTCATTCTTTTCCTGAACCCACAGCTACTTAGACTGTGGGAAAGGGTGTGGAGATGAGCAGGAACTTATCTTGTCCCAGCCTTGATGAGATGAATGCGAAAGAAATTGCAAATTCAGACTCTGGCTGTTTCTTGGCCTCTCTATAGGAATAACCAGGCCAGAAGAGGATCTAGCTCTTGCCTTTGATTTCGTTGGTTTAAAAAGAAAACAAAGAGAACAAAATGAGACGGGGGGGAGAGGGAGGTGCTGGTATGTTTGTGCCTAGGCAGTGTTTAGAATATCTAGTTTTTATGAAATACAAATGTTTTTGAAATGTGTGCAGTTCATTGTGGATTTTCAGCTTATTATAGCCTTTTGAAAGGCTCTCCCTATGTCCAATTTGAAAGCAATATTTAGTTTTCTATAGCATATAAGAAAAACACTTGACAGTAAATTACATTAAATCTTCTCTTGTAGGTTTTCCCACCTGCTTTCAGAGAATTACCTCCTCCCAGTCTGGACCTGTTTGACTTAGATGAAACATTCTCCTCTGAGAAAGCTCGTCTTGCACAGATTACAAACAAATGTAAGCAAAGCAAACTTCTGAAGTTGGATTACTTTCATATTTATACAGAAATCCCATTCAAGGACAACTTTGGTAAAATAAGTGAGACATTTTAGCTGCAGTAGGAACACTGGGGCCTGATTTTCAGAGGTACGGTGCACCTACAGACCCCCTCCCCCAATTGATTTCAGCTAGGCTTAGGGGTTCTCAGTATCTCTGGAAATCAAGTCCATGGAAAATATCCTCATCTGAATGGCATAGTGCACTGTTGCAGATTAAAATGTTAATAGCAGCGTGACTCTTCTTTTTCTGTGTTGTCATCCATTTGTCGTCCCTCCCCCTGCCTTCCTCTCCGATTATTGTCTAAGAGAATGACTTCCAGAGCTGTGGTGGCTATGATGTGATTCTTGGACCCATACATGTTAAAGGGTCCTTGATTCCCTCACTAACTTGTGATGGAAATTACTTTACTTTAAAATATTCAGTGGCAGGATCTAATAGGGCCATTCCTGATCCTGCTCTGAACCTCAGTGGTGGGAGTGCAGCTGATTTGATATTAACGGGTCTCTGATTTTGCTTCTGCTTCATGTCTTAAGAATAAATGATTGTCACATCTTTCTTCATTTTAAAGCAGAAATGATAAACCTATGTCACAGGCTATAAGGCTTTTACACACACCTCAGAATAACTGAAGAAGTTTATAAAGTGTCAGCTGTAAGGCTGCATCTTTGAGGCAATTGTCCTACTGAATAATTGGGCTAAATTCCCCAAGTGCTTAATTGCAAGTTGAAATCAGCAGTGTAACTTCAGCAGAAAACTTCATAGATTTCTGTCTGTGTGAGATTTGTCTCCCTCATACTGTGGGTCCTTGTTAGGTACTGAAGATGACCTGGAGTTTTATGTCAGAAAATGTGGTGATATCCTAGGGGTAACAAATAAACTCCCAAAGGAGCAGCACGATGCCAAGCATATCCTGGAACACATCTTCTTCCAGGTGGTGGAGTTCAAGAAGCTGAATCAGGTATGTTGTTTTAATGACAGAGCAGCCAGTGAATGGAGTGTGTGATGTTAGGTATGACCCTTTGTCACGGGGTGCTCTACACACAGCAAGGGATGTCTTTTTTGTGGCTGCATGTGGGGATCAGCTCAGCTCAGGGCTGACGTCCCTTCTTCTGCTTGCTGCACGCCCTGCTGTCTCTCTTTCGCTCCCTGCAACTCAGGGAACTTTGTCTTCATGGCTTGGCCCTCCGGCCAGGTCACTAATATTCCCCTGCTGGGATAGCTTAGGGTATGTCTGCACAGCAGCTCGACATCCATGGCTGGCCCCTGCAAGCCAATTCAGGCTTGGCCTGTGAGGCTGTTTCATTGCTGTGTACGCATCTGGGTTGAAGTTGGACCTGGCTGCGAGATGGGAGGGTCCCAGACCTCGGGCTCCAGCCTGAGCCTGGAAGGCTAAACAGCAGTGAAACAGTCCTGCGGGCCCAAGTCAACTGGCACAGGCCAGCCATGGGTTTTTCTTATTCTCTGTAGACATACCCAAAGTTTTTCCATACCAACAGCCTCAGGCAGTCTTCTCATGCACTGCCCTGATGGTGCCACTTACCCAGTGGCTAGTAGGGGAACCCAGGCCAGCCCGCTACTCTGGGTTCCAGAGTAGGGACCCTATCCTACCCCTGGACTCCTTCCTACATCTTTCTACTTCTCAGTTCTACTCTCTGGCTCTGCCCCCAGGTTTACCAGCCTAAACTCCTGCCTTCCAGGGAGTGACTACAGGCTACCTGGCACTGTAGCCCCATCACACTTCCTTACCCCTAGGGAATGGCAATAGGTCATTTCCCTGCAGCCCATTTCTGCTATTAGCTCCTTGGCTTTATAGAAGCCTCACCTATTCCTGCACAGGTGAGCGTCCCCTAATGAGGGCTTTCCTTTCAGCCTTAATTCCCCCCACTGGCAAGCTAATTGGCCCCTTTGGGGCAAGTGTGGGAGGAACAGCCCATGACACCTTCATGGTCATCCTCTCTGTAATGGTCGCATTTGTCTCAGGCAAGGGGTCCAGTGATTATGCTATGGTGAGGCTTTTGTCCTAGGCTGAGCAGCCGGGCATCTGCTAATGACCAAAGCATGATCCTGACTACGGATAACCAAGTACAGAAACGACTATGTGCATTTCTTAACTAATGCAGTCTCCTATTTTAGAATCCGAGTTCATTTCACTGACTGGTGTTTTGCTTTGTACATTACTGTGATGCAGGAGTTTATAGACACAGAAGTACTGATGCATGGTGGTCCTTAGAACTCAAACTGGACAATAACATGGCTGAAGGCACCTGCACCGTTCATACATTTTTACTCATTTGTGGCTGTAAAAATCTCAAATGCGTTTCCTTATTGACTTGACACATGTAAACATTAACGTGCACAGATACATAAAGCAAGCTAGCTTTCTCTAAAATGGTTGGCTTTAGGCAAGAGCCTCATTTGTGGATCTGTGCTGTTGAAAGGGACATTAAGCAGTCAGACCAATAGGTACATAGTTCAGGTGATTTCAGTGAAATACTGTCCATGGAGTTCTTTGTGCAGGTAACAGAGGAGTGCTGGGTAAATGCTTGCACAATCTGGTAATGCAGATTTCATACCAATGATGTTAGGACCAGATCCTCAGAGGTATTTAGGCTCCTAACTACTTTTGATTTCAGTGGGAGTTAGGAGCCTAAATACCTTTTGAGGATCCGAGCCTCAGCAACTGAGAACAGGGCATTCTTCATGGTGCTACAAAGTAAGTTCAGGGCTGCTGGGTCAACTGTGAACATCTCCCTTCTAATCAGCTGTTTCATTAATAGGGCTTCCAGGTCCACATAAGTAAAAGTAAAAAAAAGAAACCTTTAAAATGTATAACTTTTACTTTATATTAAATGTACTTTTTTCCCCCTTCTAAAGGAACATGATATTGACACAAGTGAAGCTGGATTTCAGAGTGGTTACTGAACGCTGGCTTTTCCTGTCAGAGAGAGATCGATCAACCTTCTCAGCAAAAATATTTACTGTACCTCCCTCACCGTAAATTATTTTGCTACTTGTTTATTCAATACATTGGTTGACATTGCCTCAGCAATTCTTCTTTGAGCCTTCGGGTATTGTAAATATGTATAAAATCTTAAACTGGTACTTTTTTAAAAATGCCAATGAGGGGTTGCCTTGTAGGTGGCAATAATTTTCAAAAGCCTTTTATGTAACAAACATTCCATATTTAATCTTGTTTCTATTTTTTTATTGGAGCTATAATTCTGTAATCTGTGAAATATTCTTATGTTAAGAAAATATTTCCTTCTAATTCCTACTTCTGTCTCTGGTATTTATTTTCCTGTCTCTAATGCTTACTTGCAGAATCTCTGTTTGAATATAAAATGTTTGTTTTTATAGATGCTTGCAGTTTTTTAATTGCATTGTAGAAGAGAGACCGCTTGTCTGTGATTCTATGTGTTTTGTGCGCTGGAGAGCGGAATATATAGTCATAAGTAGAGCTGGGTCTGAAACCCATGGAATTCATATGCTAATCTCTTAGCCTGTGGCTGCCTCCTCTGGGCTGTCAACCAGAATGAAAATAAGAAGTAGATTTGTCACTGCAGAGGAAAGATGAGCTTCCCAATGGAGGGAAAGAAATATACTTAGGCAAAGATAAGATTCTTTCTAGATCACTATCTTTTTGAAGTGTAAGGCACCACGTAAATTTAGAAAGGAAGGAACAACCATTTGGAAGAAGAATACTTAGAATTCAAAAGGAGCGTTTTCACAGTTGTCTGCAATTGAAGGTGTTTTTCAAAACCAAAAAACCCCACTACTTTTTGCTTACATTTATTCTATCCCTGGACTATTTATCCCAACGCAGTGGAACAGTGAACTAGTGCACGAGAACTGAAATGAAAGTGATTAGTCTGTTTTATTGTACAAGCTGAGTGTTGGGTAGAAAAGAAAACCAAGAGCATAAATGGTGAAAAAGAAACAAGTCTTAACTTTCTTCTAATTTTAATGACCAGCTGCTTGTATACAGAAAGGCAAGGACATCTATTTTTCCTTAAGTTTTTAAATCTGTAATTGGCACTGCGTGAAAGCACCGCTTCCAGTCATTTATGTAACTGTGTATGTTATGCTTCTGAGGCCCAAATCCACAAAACTAACCTTTCTCCCCTTCTGTCTTCCATGCAGCCCTCTTTCCCTGACACTTGCTTGTAGTTCTGGTCTGCTATATCTACTTCAAAGTTGCTTCTTCTAAAATGCCTTTTCGGCTTTGTCCTCTCAATAGTGTAGTGATTGAGTGAAAATCCTATTCTTTCTGCTGCTGCCTGTGCCCTCTCCTTCTAACCTGGGTGCTAAAACATCAAATTACACTGCTTCTTCGGGAAAAGAGCTAGTTTTCTTTCCTGTCTAAAGTACACTGAGCTTGCTGTTGACACTGTGCAAAAATGCACTATATTCTGCTGGTGGAAGTGACAATTCCATTGACTTCAAAGCCTTTTGCTTGCTTATGTCAGCTATGAATTTAGCCCCCAGCGTGCTTTACTGTTTACATAAATGTAGAACCTTTAAACTCCATAGGGTCCCAGACTGCCTTAACACCTCTATGGCGGTGGTGGAAGATTATTATTATTGGTCAGAGATCATATTTTTCAAAAAAGGCTGCTGTGCTTTTTGTTTTTAGAACCTTGTTGCCCCTTTCACCCCAAACACTGATTGGTACAACCCAGCTGAAGATTTACACAACACTCTTAATCTTTCCAAGACTGTATCAATACCATTTACCAAACCAGCACAGGCTCCAGCTGAACTAAATTTTTGCCCAGCCCTGTTGGTATTTAGGAAATGATGGATAGCTCCAGCCTGTGCTGTTCTTCAATGTTTATACTTCAGACAGTAAATATATCTATCCTTTAGAAAGCTTTAAGAGATGTTATGCCACCTGTTCTTGTTGTTGCAACAACATATTTGAGAAACAGCAGAACACTCTGAGAATGCAGAATAAGCAGTGTGTGACCAACCCCAGAGCTAGGGTTTATCCTTCAGTATTTCTCATGTTTATGTTTGCATCGCTTATGGGGCTACTGTAGTGAGTTTGCGAATAAATGGAGGCATTTTCACTTAAACAGTTGTGTAGATTAAGCTTTCCAGGCCGATGTGTAGATAGGGATAACAATGGACTTTCTCTCCTTTAAAAGAAGAACATCCCTGAAGAAACTGTGGCTCCTGACTCTTTCTTCCAGGAATTCTTCTACTTAATCTATATAATCATGAAATTTCAATGTTTTCCCTTATTTCATTCACCTAATAATTAGAAACCATCATAACTGTTTTGCCACAAGGATGGTGGTTTAAGAACAGTAGCCAGTTAGAGGCCTGTAGAACTGCTGTAACCATTATAGTGTTGATTTTCAGTAACAGTACGACATGCAGCTCTATTTGTTGGCTACTAATTATGGACGGGCTTCAATGCCACAGGTGTTGTCTCTTATATTTCCAAAAATCACACCTGTGATTCTCCACAAGCAGTGGCTGATTTGTAGACAGGATTTAGATGTTTTCACTACATTGTCATCTAACCTTGCTCAAGTACTTGAGCCCTCTGTACACTCCGGCCTTCATAGTCATGCATGATGATACATGACTGTAGACAGCCATAGACTAAGAAAGTCCCCAACTGCCTGCTGGGGTGCTATTGTGAGTCAGTTATTACACCCCCTCCTGCGGCTCTGCTTGTACAGGAACATTGCAGAACAACCTGCATCACACCCCGAAGGATATTAAAATGAATGCTTTCAGAAACCAGCTTCTCTACACTTTTGGGGCCTCTTGCATCACAGCCCCTTACTTTCGCCTGAAGGAGTGCATTCTCTACTCCATCTGTTCCTGCCTCTCTCCTTAGGGACTTAAGTAGGAGCCTGACTGTTTAATTAGCAAAACACATGCTTTTGTTCAGCTGTTAGCCTTCTGATCAGTCTAGCTGCTGGAGCAGTCTCTTTTCAGTGCATCTAGGTAGGGTCTAGCCATGATTCTAACAAATGGGAGCACTCTTCTTGTAGTAGTAACTTGGAGGTTTAACAGTGGTAGGACCCACTTCAAATGAATAGAATATTTAAAGAGAGCTTATACTTGGAGTCATCTGGGAGTGGTGAGAGAGAACAAAGATACAATACACCTCCTCCAGAACTCTATGGTTGTAAACTATCTGACAGCTGTAAATATAAATTAAAGCCATCCACAAATAAGAAGTGGTGCCTTTCTGTGAAACCTCCACCCTTTCCTCATACCTCTTCATCTAGCAAGACTCAAATATAGGATGCAGAGAATGATGACCAATAATAAGGGACACCAAAATTATTCCTACATAAAACTTAAAAAGCTGTAGGATTCCTTCCTTCACTGTGACAATCTATAACCTCAGGTTCTTGTGTCTGTGGGTCAGTTGTATATAATTTTCATCAGTGAAAGTGAGAGGACACCAGGTGGATAGGGAATGAAGGAAAAGAAGTAGGATGGAAGATGCCCCTCAAAACAAAGGTCATGTAAGAAGTTCCTAAGAAACCCACTTCCTTCCATTAGTTCCACATGAAATAATTACAGAAATAATACAGTCACTTGACTCTGTATGTCCCAACATATTTCTATGTTGCAAAATCCTACTTCACGAGATGACTGTCCCCCAATTAATCCTAGATGAGAAAAGCCTTCACCTGCTTTATAAACAGGCCGAGGAGGGGGTATTGCCTGATCCCCATGGGTGATGGGCTCAGAGACCTATTCCCGGTTGTGTGTCTTTGGGCAAGTCACTTCTCTTAGTTTCCCCCTCTGTAAAATGCAGATTTTAACTGGGCCCTGAAACTTTTTCCTGCATGCCCTTGAGCTAGTCACTTCCTCAGCTGTAAAACGGGGCTCCATTCCCCAACCTGGCTTCTTCATCTAGCGAGTGCAGTACTCAGCAGGAGGACGTGCCCTGTTACACAGAATCCCAGGGGTCCCTATTCCGGAGCTCACCTACCGTTACAGCACGAAAGCTTTGCCCCGCATCTAACCTACATGCCCCCGGCTGCGGATTCCCTCTTGCCCTACCTGCAGCGGGCCCGGCCCACGCTCTGCGGCGGGACCCTCCCGCTGCCGCGCTGCAAACCACGAACGTGCGGGGGGGGGGGGGGGGCACAAGCCGCGGACAGCTGCATCCTCCCCTCCTCCAGGGCAAGAGCAGCCGGCCTGGCCCCTCTTTTGTCCTGGCCGGGCTCCCATAGCGCTCGCCCCCGCTCTGCCTTCCAGCCAGAAGGGGGATCCCGCGCGGGGCTGGCTCTCCCCGGCGCGCGCGTGCGGCGCCCCCCTCCCCCCCCCGGGCTGGGCGCGCGCCTGGCCCGGGCTGCGATGGAGCCGAGCGAGGCGTGCGCTGAGGGGACTCCCGCCCGCAGGATGCTGCGCCGGCCATGGCCGCTCTGCCGCGCCCCGGTAACGGCCCGAGGTAACGGCCGTTCCTGCCCCCCCCCGGGCAGAGGCGGAGGGGTTCTGTCAGGAGAGGAGCGGACAGCCGGGGGGGGCACGCTCCCGCCCCCCCCGCTTTGTGCCGAGGTGTGCACGCGCGGGGCCGTCCCCGTGCACCCCACGCGGCGTGGGGCCCGTTCCCGGAGCGCGGTGTCTGCGGGACCCCCGGGCGGGGTGCGGGGGACGTGGGGCTGCCCCGCGCCGGGCCCCCGCCCAGCCAGCTGGCGCGGTTCCGCCTGCCCCTGCAGAGAAAGGAGGCGGTCCCCGCTCGCCCCCCCGGCGCCGGAGGAGACGGCTCCAGCTCTGCCCGCCCCCCCGGCTCCTCCCCTCCCCTGCTCCCGGCCCGGCCCGGCCGAGCGTGCCCGGCGCTGTCCACGTGCGCGGCGCGGCGCCCCCTGGGGGCAGGGCTGCGCGTGCAGCTCACGCGGCGGGACGGCGGCAGCCCCCCCCCCCCGGCTCTGAGCGGGGCTGGTGCCCTGGGGGAGCTCGGCCGTCTGGGTTCTGGGTGCGGGTGCCTTCTCTCGGCCCGTCCCACGCCACGGGTGGAGCAGCCGGAGTCTAGCTGGAGCCAGTTACCGACCTGGGCGCCGGGCCGCCCAGCTGGGGTAAGGGCTGCTGGACACCAGGCAGCTGTTGTTGGCAGGCCCCTGGAGCAGCACACAGGGAAATGCTGCTCCCTCCCTTCCCACGCTGCAGATACAATAAAGCACCTCACGGAGAGGTAGGGCAAGGCCCTGTCAGGGTACAGGCTGCTTCCTTCCTTACCGTGGCTCCTGGTTGTCATTCTTGTCAATTTCACAGCTCTGCTGGAAATTGACAAGAAGGCAGGGCAGGTTCTCCCCCCCCCCCAGGACTGAGCAGCTGGCCCCCAGCTTCCAGAGGGGATGGGAGAAGTCCTCCAGTGGCTTCCTCTGGCTGGGAATGGGGAACTGCTGACCTCCCACCAGGGAGCTGCCACCAGAGCTGAAAGTCTGAGACCAGGCTCTTGGCTCCCCTTCGGTTGGTGGACATCAACCACTGCAATAAGTAATGCAGTGGCTGTAGGTTACCTTATCTTTGTAGTGTAGACTTGGCCTAAATAGGGGAGAGATTCCAAAAGTCCCACCTAAGACTTTTAAACATCCCGAGAGAGAGAGAGAGAGAGAGAGAGAGAGAGAGAGAGAGAGACACTTTAAACACTGCCTTAAAATGAATGCAGGCTACAGGAGAGATTCCTGCAGCCCAAGTGAGGCTGGGCTGTGTTTCATCTGCCACAACTACAGCTTTTTGGGGTAAGAGTTTCAGTTAGTGATATAGATGAACAACAAAGGAGTGAGGGGGACTTACGCCTGAGTTTAAGGGAGACTGCCAGCACACTCCCACTACGGGGAATTACTTGGAACCCTTCTGGATCCTGTTTCAAATATCTAGGGTGCAGAAATGTTATTCCAGTATGTCTGCTCTAGTCACTTGGGAGTTTTAAATCCACAGTGGGACATCTTCACTGGGGAGGTGGGGGTGAGGCAGAAATCTTACAGCAGACTATCCCATAGCTCAGTAGTTAGAGCACCTAACTGAGGACCTTCCCTCCCCCCCTTCAAATCCTTCCTCCCCGAAGCAGAGGGGAATTGCACTCAAGTCTCCCCATTCCGCCTGCGTGCTCTGCCCACTAAGGCAAGTGTCAAGGTGAGCATCATCCCCTGCCTCCCACTACTTTGTGTGGAGCAAGGCAGGTGACTAACCTCTTCCCTCAAGAAATGCTTGAGGTGCCCCAACCCTCCCTCACACCAGGGAGCTGGTTCCCATTTGTAGATTGCTGAACAGTGATGGGTACTCATGTCTGGGCCACAGGATGGCATGTCTTTAGCATGCAGCCCTCTCCTCTTAACATCTCCCAGGGGCTGCTCTACACCTCATCAGCTGGTTTTTGTGGCTCACATGCTTCACCTGAAACAGTTATTTCTCAAATTATCTTGCTGGGACATTTAACCTGCCATTAGTCACCCCTACTTAATGGGTGTAGATGTCACTGTTTCGTCTCCCTCTGGAGCTTTTTCCTAGGTCAAAGCCTGTACTGTAATTAGAAGTGCAAGCATCTGTATCCTGTCACTGCGTGCTGTATGCTCTGCTCACCGCTGAAGGGAGGTGCAGTGCTATTCCCTGAACGCCGACCTAATGGGTCCTTCATGTGTAGCTTTAGGGACACTACTTGATTGGTCATTCCACCATGTTTCAATAGGTGGAGTTAATTTAGAGTACCCAACTATACAAGGTCCTTAGATAAGAAGCCTGGTAAAAAGAGTGCCTAACAGTTGGCGGCTTTCCCCAGTAAGTGAGTATTAACAATGGGAACTTGCCCCTACAGCTAGGCTGAAAGGGAATAGAATGCTATTGTTCTTCCAAGCAGAAGGTCTCCATACCTTGAGGCATGTCAGCAAGCCAGTAGAAATAGCGACACAGAAGATGGAGTTCTCCTCTTTATTTGCACATACAAATAGTTAAGACAGATTTTTTTTTTTTTTTTACCAGGCAGTCTGGTCTATATGAAAAAGTCACACATCAAGTTTTCAATGCGGTTGAGCAAGATTAAAAGAAAAAAAAGCCAAGTTAACCTTTGTGGGCCATCTAAGTTGTCAGGAGCCCTTGTCTAGGAATTCAGACTAGGTTTTTCCACCCCGTTGTGCCCCAACCTGGTTTCTACACTAGATTTATTTATTTTAAGGGTAAAAAAGCCCCCAGGTGCAAAGGAAAGGGGGCATTTCTGCTCACAGCACCAGAGCCCAACAGAGAATGAGTCCACCACTTGCAGCTGAAACTATGAGAGGCTTTAGAGAGTTACCATCAGGGGAACTGGTTTCCTGGACACAGATGAACACCAACCGCAGTCAGACTTTATACACTGGCCTTTTGTGGACAACCAAGCACATGCACTACCAGAGTGTCCCAAGTAACATCGCCTCCAGAGAGTTTAGTACCTAGCCTGCTGGCTTTGACCACCAGCCACCAAGCTCCTCTCACATATGAGGAGTTCTTGGATTTTTGTGGCCCGTTTGGCTTGTTACCCCATCGATCAGCAGAGTGGGGATAGCAAAGTCAAACGGCTTGATGCAGTGAGCAACAGCTAGAGATTCTGGCTCACTCCCCTGGGTATCAGAACTGAGACACTTGAAGGCAGGGGCATAATGCCTCTTGGTAGCTGCACCAGGCCAAGCCAAAGCAATAGTAAAGACAGATTTCTCCAAAGAGGAGGTATCTGGTTTCAGAGACCCCAGTGACCTCAGCTCTTCTACACTTGCATCCAGCGACACAGTGTTGTCGAGAGGGGGTTGTATCTCAGATATCTCCCATATGGGTGGAGCTGGCCTCCTGAGACTTGACAAGTCAGTTGTTCTCTCAGAGCTCTTGGAGAGAGAGTTCTCCATTGCTTTGGTATGCTTTTCTGCCTTGCATGGTGTGGAGGACTTGGCATTACAAAATACATCAGCTATGGAGTGGACTCTGGTTTTGGGTTCGGAAGCCACACCAGACAAGTCAAAAGCAACAAGAACACTGGGCGTCTTGCAGAAGGAAGCAAGGCCACCGTCACCAGGGCCCTGGGTCACACAATTCAGGTCACCCTTCACACAGCTGCTCAGAGACTCTGGCCTTTTGAGGGCACGCTGAGAACTGCCTTTTGTGGTGTTCTCCAGGTTGAGGAGGCCATCCCAGGCATCTGGTTTAGAGGTGCTGTCAGGCTCCACATAGTAGCTGCTGCTTGGAGAAGAGTTGATGTAGCTGGAAGCACCTGCCACAAACCCATGTTCCAACATCTCCTTTAATGTCACGAGGCTGGTGCTGCTCCTCTGGGTGGAAGACATCACAGGATCTCCAAACTCAGTCTTGTGATGGCCTGCTACACCCAATAGAGACACTGTGTGAGTACAGGCAGCCTTGATGGAGGGAACACTAGATTCCCTTTCTAGAGTCCTTCCCGGGACCTTGTCTGGATCAGAGATAATGAGGATAGCCAGGTGCAGCTAAAGTCATTCAAGCAGCCATCCCCACAGAATGGGGAACTAGAGCAGAGACCTTACACTAGCAGGCCTGTTTCTGGTTCAGCAAACAAAATAAGCTATAATGGTAGACGGCACCTTTGTACCAATATAAACTAGCATAAATGCAGCTAGATCAGTGTAACCATGCCATTTAGAAACCCACACCACTAAATGGACATGCTTATACTAGTTTTTTTAAAAAGAGACACGCTAGTGTAGGCTAGGCTTTACGTCATTTATCTATGCCTGCCTCACCCTTTAGCTTAAATTGGACATGAACTAGGTGACTGTCAACCTTCTAGCTCCAGCTAGCATTCAAAGCTTTGAGTTGTTCTGAAGCAGTGTTCATTGCTACTGGCAGACAGCTCATCCAAGCAGATGATTAGAAGCCAGAAGAGCCAAGTGACAGTGCTGACTTGGACACCCACAATGCACTTTCCTGTCCAAGTTGAGTCTTGCTCCTAAAGTACAGAGGAGGCTTGGTTCCCAGGGCTGTCATTAGGCTGGACTAATTAGTGTTTGTAGAGGGCTTTAAGAGTTACACCGATGATACTAGACAGGGAGGTAGGGGTAGTAGACAAGCTTCCAACCTGTTAACATTCTTCCCCTGTCACAAGTGGCCCCAGTGTCCAGTCCAATGGCCCTGTCTAGCATTAGGTTCAAGAGTGTCCGCTGCAGCTAGCGTGAGCTTTGCTAAGTGCTTTTTACCCCATGGACTCATCTACTGCTTTGGGTCCCCTTTAAGGGGTGGCTTTGAATGGCTCCAGTCCTCTTTCCTGACAGGGAGAGGGGACATCTCAGAACACCAGCATAGGAGAACCCATTCTCTGTCAGGTGGTGTCTGATGCTAGACTCTCTTTAGTAATGCCCTGTACTTTATGGCGTGCCCTGGCTCTCAGGCCCTGGGGCCACTTACCACATGGTTACCCTTTAACAGAAACAGTTGTAGCTGTTCTACCACCACCCGAGACAGACTAGACCAGGAATTCATGTGTGTTGGCTAGGGCTTTTCCTCTGGCTACGTGGGTTTTCAGGACAGGGTCACCAGAGGGACCAAGTCAGCTTTAACACCACACTTGTCTGGAAGTTTTGTAACAGTCGTTTACACATAAAACCCCAAGATGACCAGTTTCCTTCGGTTAAGGAAGCTTTCCGTTCCCTGAACATTGCTCCATGCATGACAGCACCTTCACCAGTCATCTTCTCTGTCACCAAGGAGGCTCTTGACAGGAGTGGAAAAATCCCTTCTAAAAAGGTTAAGATTAAAATCTCAAGCCATGCTATACTAAGGGCTCTGTGGCAGGAACTGGATTTTTCTTCAATTTAAAGCTTTAAAGGAGCGTAAGTGGACACAGTCACTTTAAAGGCAGCTCAGCATTCAACAGATCAGTTTAGATGGCAGAGCTGAAGTCCTGCGATAGAGGGGCAGACTACATGGGGAAGGGAAGTTACATGAACTACTGCACCATGGGGACTTGGGAGCAGTCACTCAAGGAAGAGCTCATTGCACTTTCCACAAGCGGTGTACTGGCCTTGCCTCCTGGATGGTGCAGCAAAGAGCCCTTCCTGCCTACTCCCAGTGTCACAGCAGTTCTGTTGTTGGTGGAAGATGGCCAGGAGGGTCTTGTCCCATCATGCAGATTTGAGGAAAGGGTAAATTCAGGGTACGTCTCTGCCTTCCATAACTACCACAGAACACCAAAAAACTCGTTAAGGCTGCCACTGTCTGAGACAGACTAGTGGAACGGTACCTAGCATTGTGTTGGCAGCACAAGGGAGTCACTGTTTGACATGGTATTTTATTGGGATAACATATTTAGACAGTACAGACAAGTGGTGCTGTCTCCCTCAGTCACTGTCTTTAAATCAAGATTGGAGGTCTTTCTAAAAGGTGGTCTAGTTCAAGCTGACGTTATGGGCTTGAGGCAGACATTACTGGGTGGGCTCTCTGGCCTGAGTTACGTGGGAGGTCAGACTAGATGATCATAATGGCCCCTTCTCGCCTGACAATCAGATTCTCTGTTGTCTCATCATTCCAATAATAGGACTTTCAGCACTGCCAGAGTCCTTAGTCAAGAGTCCAGGGTTTTGCTTTACTCTTAGAGATAAATCCACTAAGAATGTTAAACCAAGCTGTGGCACACATGCACACCTGAAACTGCCGTTGAAAGTGAGTGATACAGCAGGAGAAAAAAAATTAAGACATTCTTTCCCCACCCTGAAGTCAAGAGAGCACACACGAACGCACTATTATTCCTGTTAAAGAGGGCACCAAATGCAGATACTTTAGATTGACAGTATTAACTATTACTACATCTGACCAATTAGAGAACAACTGGTTATTTTCAGACCCTAATCCTGCAAGTGACTGTATCCAGATGCATCCCGCTAGTCAGCATGTTGTACAGCCCCTCTGCACCCAGTCCACAGGTTACAGTAACATTGCTGTGCTCAGAGACCCGCCCCAAAGTCAGTGGAGCTGTACACCCAACTGCAGTCACACCCTTTGCCTTACTTCATACTTGTGACAACACTAGCTCTGTTTCCATATTTCTTGTTCACTCAGAGACATGTAGGTGGGCTTTAAAAGCACTTCTCTCTCTAGTACTGTGTAAGAAGCATCTGGAAAGGGGCAAGACACAGAAGAGGGGGTAGGCAGACAGCAGCAGGGGCATGACTAGAAGTTGCTTTTAATTCACTTTTGACATTGACTAGGTTGGAAGAGCCCCTTGAACATAAAAGATAATGAGTAAAAGCCACTAAAATTGACCATACTGGCAGTTTATAGAAGCCTAGAATTCTTCTGTTGCTCTCTAAGGAAAAACTTAACTAAACAAACCCCCTAATATTTGAAAAATAACAGGCAAGATAAGACCCTTCTAGGAACTGCTCACCTCTTGTGCCTGCTGAAGTTCTCATCAACTCCTAGTCCTGTTCTGCTGCTGTAGCGATGCTGCTTTTATAGCACTGGTAATTAGTTAGCCAGCCCTTTCCCTGTAATTTCCTATTAAGTTAATCTGGGAGGAGGGGGATTTTCAGCTTGGCAGCCATGATGCTGCTAACAACCAAGCTTCAGCTGCTTTGGCGGGCGGGCCCTGCAGAGCCCTGCACACATTGAATAGTCCCACTGAACTCACGGAGGTACTTAAGTTAAACGAGTCTCTGCGGGATCAGGGCCCAACTTTTTTGCCCTTTAAAATATTCACTCGGGAGGCCTGTAAGCGGAGGATATCCATTGTCAGAATTGTGTCAATAGCCCAATAGGTCCATGGGGTTTATATATTTAACCCGTCCACTTAGTGCTGTTATAGACTTCCTGTGGAGACACTGAGTCACAAAAATCAAGGGTCAGAAACGAAGACCGATTGAGAGAGCTGATTCCTGAGCCAAAATAGAAAATAACCCCCAAACACACACAGCTGCTGGAATGCTTTGAACCAGATAAATGTACCTGTGCCATTTTTTGTGAGGAGTAACAGTGCCATCTGTTGACAATGGTTAGCCCTATGCAAGTGTGTGCTCCCAAAGGAGATAAATCTATAGCACCAGACTGCTCAAAATTTTTCATTGGACCCTCAACTCAGTGGAGAGATTGTCTTGTGAACACCTCCTCCCCCATATCTGATCATGCAGACCTCCTCTTCTCTCCTTTGGAAAGGCGCAGACCAGCTCCCCTCCCTTCACAATCCAGTAGTACAACAGCTGTTTACATGGAAAAGCAACATGGGGAATGTATTTGATGTGTTTTTAGCTGTCTACAGTGTGAGGTAGCGGCTTGGAAACAAAGAGGAGTTAGCAGCCTATGGCCAGCCAGCTCTCTGAAGGTCCATGGACAAGAGTTTGGGAGCTGCTGGCTGCAATTATATCAGTGAGGAATGTGAATCCTCCCCACTGTTATTTTATCCTGGACACTCATTAAACAGACCAGTGTCCTGCACGCCTGAGTACTCAAGCTACCTCTCCCTTTTACACGTATGGGTGTTCTTCAGTCTGCTTGCTTGGACTCTTTCTGAGTCTCTTTCTGACTCTTGCACCTTGTGTTTTGACTGTGCCATGGGGCTTTTATGTCCTGTGAGCTTCTGTCTTCCGGGCAGGTTGGTTGGAGGTGATGGGGACTGCTGTCAGGAGTTGTGAATAGGTGTTAAGAGATGGCAGAGAAGGGTGGGGTGTGCTGATCTGCTTCACATAGGGCTTTGTGATGATTCTCCTTTTTCTCCCGTCCCACTGAGGTTCCATTGTTTGATCACCTTTTTCTGTGAACTTGTCTGTTCAGATGTTCACACCCGTGACTGTCTTGCTTATTGTATTTGTCGGAGTGGCTACAGATGTGACTTGTTCAAATGTCATTTAGGGCACCCTTATGACATTGTATGTAGAAGAGTGTTATTCTTTACCCTTTATTCTTCGGTGCTGCCCAGCAAAATGCTGGTAAACATCTCTGCAGGCATGTGTCTCTGAAGATTAAATCACTTCCCTTTAGTTGTCTTCCCTCTGTAATCCACCTTACCCCAAACAATATATGTCTGTAACAATAATAGAAATAACTCTTCTATGTGACTTCTTATCTTCAAAGCACTTTGCAAACATTAATCCTCACAACATGCCTGTAAACAAATGGAGAAAATCTTCTTTTGCCTGGCATAGAAAGCTTTTTCTTGTTTACTCAGAGAACAAGGGACATATTCAGCCCTGGAATAACCGTAATTTAGCACATATTTAGCACACCTATAGATCTCAAAGTCCTTAACAAAAGCAGCAGGCATCATTATCCCTATTGCACAGATGGGGAATCATAGAAGATTAGAATTGCAAGGGACCTCAGGAGGTAGTTAGTCCCACCCCCTGCTCAAAAGAGGATCAACCCCAACTAAATCATCCCAGCCAGAGCTTTGTCAAGCCGTACCTTTAAAAGCTCTAAGGATGGAGATCCCACCACCTCCCTAGGTAACCCATTCCAGTGCTTCACCACCCTCCTAGTGAAAAACTTTTTTCTACTATCGAACCTAGACCTCCCCCACTGCAACTTGAGACCATTGCTCCTTGTTCCATCATCTACCAGCATTGAGAACAGCTTAGCTCCATCCTCTCTGGAACCCCCTTGCCTGGAAACTGAGGCACAGAGAATTAAGTGACTTGGCCAAGGACATGGAGCAAGTCAGCGACAGCCAGGACAAGAACCCAGGTCTCCTGACTTATAGCCTAGTGGCCTGTCCACTTCAATGGGATTGGCATCTGGTGTGAATTTAGTCTCAGCAGTCTGACAGCGTACAGGCATGATGGATGAGCCAGGCCATGAGATAACATGGAGGGAGAGAGGAGACCCACAAAAGCCCTAAAGTCAGTGGGGTTTCTGCTAAGGTGCAGAGATCTGTCACTAGATCAGGTTTCAGGAATGGGGCCTTACCATGCAAAGCAAATTCAGGTGTGCAATTTACCCCCTGCATTTGTGCTTCCCCTGTTTTAATGGACTTCTGGCAAGGCTGTATTAGGTCAAATTTTGATTGATTTTTTTCCTGGTTCTCTGTTAGAGTAATTCTTTGGGTTATTTTAACAAAACAAATGACAAAGCAACATCTGGTTTCCAATTATAGGCTGTGCACTGGGCCCATGTGTTTATCTCTATAATGGAAGGGTGCAAGGAAAAACAAGTCCAGAAGGAAAAGTGATGCAGGGAAAAGAAAACATGACAAACCACAAACTCCAAGCAGGTTGCATGTGGCTGCAAGAGTGGAAGACACTGAGAATTTTCCCCCCACAGCAGAAAAGAGGAACAAGACACCTCTGCGTAAAAAAAGGCCACTGCACTCCCCAAAAGCCAATGCTCGAAACAGGCGAACAGACAGAAGACGTCTGTGTTCTTGGCAGCCTTCACAGAAGCCTAGAGCCATGGTTGTCTTGAAATAAACTGCATTTCAGCAGCACATGGACTGCATTATTGCACAGAGACACCGCTCTGCTGCTGCTGGAGATGGGGCGCCTTGCACCCCGCTCTCTAAAGAGGCGCGTGTGCGAAGTCTGTCCGGGAGACGCGGGTCCCCACGAGCGCACCCTTAAGGAACAAGCGGCGGGTGGGTGGGTTTGCAGACCCATGCGGGGCGCTTGCGGATCCGCAGGCATGCATCCAGCCATGCATGTCTTTTTGCACGCCTAGGCGGCCGTGCACGCTTGCATTTTGCCCGCGGCCTTTACCCGCCCGTCCTTACACCCCATTTCTTGCTTTACTAAGAATGGGCGGCAGGGCAGAAAGGGAAGGAGGCGTTTTCACAAGCGGCCCGCGCGCGCCTCTTTCGTCCCCGCCCTCTCCCTTTTTTTGTTCCTCCCTCCTTTTATTTTTGCGCGTCTCGTCGCTCTCGCGCACGCTCGGTTGGCCCCCGGGGTGGAGTTGGCGCGAGATAGGAAAGTTCTTGCCTCCTGCGCTGGACGCCGGGCGGGCGCGAGCGGCTTCCCCCTGCGTCCCGCGCGCGCTCAGCCCGGGGGCCCCGGGTTCGGGTCTGCACCCGCGGTGGAGCCGAGGGATGCGGCATCGCCCTGGGGCGCCGCGTTGATTCTCCGGCCGGTGGCGTTTTTAATGCACAAAGGGGAGGATGGCTCGCAGGGCCCGCGGGTGAGTTTCGTGCAACGGGGCCAGCGTCCTGCCCCCCCCGTGCACCCCCCCCGTGCACCCCCCGACCCTCATTTTCCTCCTCCCTGGTATTTTATGGGGGTAGAATGCACTCCCTCCATCCCCCCCGCCTTCCCCATCGTGGGGGATCCTGCCCAGCCCCCGGGGGAATCTAATGCACAGAGCTAGTCTCCCCACGATTGCTAGGGAGGGGGCAGGATCAAAGCAGGGGGACCGGCGGGGGGGGTCTGTGTTAAAGGGCGGCTGTAAAATGGCCCGCTGGCCGAATGGGAGGCGGGGAGGGGAGCAGCCATCTCTGGCCTGGAAAGAGTTTTGCATCTCCAGGGATCCCTGTGTTTGGGT